>JAPFBE010000155.1:52500-107363 GCA_034336665.1 Luscinia megarhynchos | reverse complement strand
GATGATAAGGTATTCTCCGCCATTAAGGGGTAGACCTGGTGTCCGGCCTGCATTCCCGTTAAGGGTAGACCTGGTGTCCGCCGGCATTCCCGCTTAAGGGGTAGACCTGGTGTCCGCCTGCATTCCCGCATTAAGGGGTAGACCTGGTGTCCGCCTGCATTCCCGACTAAGGGGTAGACCTGGTGTCCGCCGGGCATTCCCGCTTAAGGGTAGACCTGGTGTCCGCCTGCATTCGCCGACTTAAGGGGTAGACCTGGTGTCCGCCGGCATTCCCGCTTAAGGGGTAGACCTGGTGTCCGCCTGCATTCCCGATTAAGGGGTAGACCTGGTGTCCGCCTGCATTCCCGCTTAAGGGTAGACCTGGTGTCCGCCTGCATTCGCCCGCTTAAGGGGTAGACCTGGTGTCCGCCTGCATTCCCGCTTAAGGGGTAGACCTGGTGTCCGCCTGCATTCCCGCGCTTAAGGGGTAGACCTGGTGTCCGCCGGCATTCGCGATTAAGGGGTAGACCTGGTGTCCGCCGGCATTCCCGCTTAAGGGTAGACCTGGTGTCCGCCGGCATTCCCGCTTTAAGGGGTAGACCTGGTGTCCGCCGGCATTCGCGCTTTAAGGGGTAGACCTGGTGTCCGCCTGCATTCCCCGCTTAAGGGTAGACCTGGTGTCCGCCTGCATTCCCGCTTAAGGGTAGACCTGGTGTCCGCCCGCATTCCCGCTTAAGGGTAGACCTGGTGTCCGCCTGCATTCGCGATTAAGGGTAGACCTGGTGTCCGCCTGCATTCCCGCTTTAAGGGTAGACCTGGTGTCCGCCTGCATTCGCGATTAAGGGGTAGACCTGGTGTCCGCCTGCATTCCCGCTTAAGGGGTAGACCTGGTGTCCGCCGGCATTCCCGCTAAGGGGTAGACCTGGTGTCCGCCTGCATTCCCGCGATTAAGGGGTAGACCTGGTGTCCGCCGGCATTCCCGCTTAAGGGGTAGACCTGGTGTCCGCCTGCATTCGCGATTAAGGGTAGACCTGGTGTCCGCCGGCATTCCCGCTTTAAGGGTAGACCTGGTGTCCGCCGGCATTCCCGCTTAAGGGTAGACCTGGTGTCCGCCTGCATTCCCGCTTTAAGGGGTAGACCTGGTGTCCGCCGGCATTCCCGCTTAAGGGTAGACCTGGTGTCCGCCGGCATTCCCGCTTAAGGGGTAGACCTGGTGTCCGCCTGCATTCCCGCTTTAAGGGGTAGACCTGGTGTCCGCCTGCATTCCCGCTTAAGGGGTAGACCTGGTGTCCGCCGGCATTCCCGACTAAGGGTAGACCTGGTGTCCGCCGGCATTCCCGCTTAAGGGTAGACCTGGTGTCCGCCGGCATTCCCGCTTAAGGGGTAGACCTGGTGTCCGCCTGCATTCCCGCTTAAGGGGTAGACCTGGTGTCCGCCTGCATTCGCGATTAAGGGGTAGACCTGGTGTCCGCCTGCATTCCCGCTTAAGGGTAGACCTGGTGTCCGCCTGCATTCCCGCTTAAGGGGTAGACCTGGTGTCCGCCTGCATTCCCGCTTAAGGGGTAGACCTGGTGTCCGCCGGCATTCCCCGCTTAAGGGTAGACCTGGTGTCCGCCCGCATTCCCGCTTAAGGGTAGACCCAGTGTCCGCCTGCATTCGCGATAAGGGTAGACCTGGTGTCCGCCGGCATTCCCGCTTAAGGGGTAGACCTGGTGTCCGCCTGCATTCGCGATTAAGGGGTAGACCTGGTGTCCGCCTGCATTCCCGCTTAAGGGGTAGACCTGGTGTCCGCCGGCATTCCCGCTTAAGGGTAGACCTGGTGTCCGCCTGCATTCCCGCTTAAGGGTAGACCTGGTGTCCGCCTGCATTCCCGCGATTAAGGGGTAGACCTGGTGTCCGCCTGCATTCCCGCTTTAAGGGGTAGACCCTGGTGTCCGCCGGCATTCCCGACTTAAGGGTAGACCTGGTGTCCGCCTGCATTCCCGCTTAAGGGTAGACCTGGTGTCCGCCGGCATTCCCCGATTAAGGGGTAGACCTGGTGTCCGCCCGCATTCCCGATTAAGGGTAGACCTGGTGTCCGCCGGCATTCCCGCTTTAAGGGGTAGACCTGGTGTCCGCCTGCATTCGCGATTAAGGGGTAGACCTGGTGTCCGCCTGCATTCCCGCTTTAAGGGTAGACCTGGTGTCCGCCGGCATTCCCGACTAAGGGGTAGACCTGGTGTCCGCCCGGCATTCGCGACTAAGGGGTAGACCTGGTGTCCGCCTGCATTCCCGCTTTAAGGGTAGACCTGGTGTCCGCCGGCATTCCCGCTTAAGGGTAGACCTGGTGTCCGCCGGCATTCCCGCTTAAGGGTAGACCTGGTGTCCGCCTGCATTCCCGCTAAGGGGTAGACCTGGTGTCCGCCCGCATTCCCGCTTAAGGGGTAGACCCTGGTGTCCGCCTGCATTCGCGATTAAGGGGTAGACCTGGTGTCCGCCTGCATTCCCGCTTAAGGGGTAGACCTGGTGTCCGCCTGCATTCCCGCTTAAGGGGTAGACCTGGTGTCCGCCTGCATTCCCGCTTAAGGGGTAGACCTGGTGTCCGCCTGCATTCGCGATTAAGGGGTAGACCTGGTGTCCGCCTGCATTCCCGCTTAAGGGTAGACCTGGTGTCCGCCTGCATTCCCGCTTAAGGGTAGACCTGGTGTCCGCCCGGCATTCCCGCTTTAAGGGTAGACCTGGTGTCCGCCTGCATTCCCGCTTTAAGGGGTAGACCTGGTGTCCGCCGGCATTCCCGCTTAAGGGGTAGACCTGGTGTCCGCCTGCATTCCCGCTTAAGGGTAGACCTGGTGTCCGCCGGCATTCCCGCTTTAAGGGTAGACCTGGTGTCCGCCGGCATTCCCGCTTTAAGGGGTAGACCTGGTGTCCGCCGGCATTCCCGCTTAAGGGTAGACCTGGTGTCCGCCCGCATTCGCAAGGGGTAGACCTGGTGTCCGCCGGCATTCCCGCTTAAGGGGTAGACCTGGTGTCCGCCTGCATTCGCGATTAAGGGGTAGACCTGGTGTCCGCCTGCATTCCCGCTTAAGGGGTAGACCTGGTGTCCGCCGGCATTCGCGATTAAGGGGTAGACCTGGTGTCCGCCTGCATTCCCGCTTAAGGGGTAGACCTGGTGTCCGCCTGCATTCCCGCTTAAGGGTAGACCTGGTGTCCGCCGGCATTCCCGCTTTAAGGGTAGACCTGGTGTCCGCCTGCATTCGCCGACTAAGGGGTAGACCTGGTGTCCGCCGGCATTCCCGCTTAAGGGTAGACCTGGTGTCCGCCGCATTCGCAAGGGTAGACCTGGTGTCCGCCGGCATTCCCGCTTAAGGGGTAGACCTGGTGTCCGCCTGCATTCCCGATTAAGGGTAGACCTGGTGTCCGCCGGCATTCCCGCTTAAGGGGTAGACCTGGTGTCCGCCTGCATTCCCGCTTTAAGGGGTAGACCTGGTGTCCGCCTGCATTCCCGCTTAAGGGGTAGACCTGGTGTCCGCCTGCATTCCCGCTTAAGGGGTAGACCTGGTGTCCGCCTGCATTCCCGCTTAAGGGGTAGACCTGGTGTCCGCCTGCATTCGCGACTAAGGGGTAGACCCTGGTGTCCGCCGGCATTCCCGCTTAAGGGGTAGACCTGGTGTCCGCCTGCATTCCCGCTTAAGGGGTAGACCTGGTGTCCGCCGGCATTCGCGACTAAGGGTAGACCTGGTGTCCGCCTGCATTCCCGCTTAAGGGTAGACCTGGTGTCCGCCTGCATTCGCGATTAAGGGGTAGACCTGGTGTCCGCCGGCATTCCCGCTTAAGGGGTAGACCTGGTGTCCGCCGGCATTCCCGACAAGGGGTAGACCTGGTGTCCGCCGCATTCCCGCTTAAGGGTAGACCTGGTGTCCGCCTGCATTCCCGCTTAAGGGGTAGACCTGGTGTCCGCCGCATTCCCGCTTAAGGGGTAGACCTGGTGTCCGCCTGCATTCGCTGACATGGGGTAGACCTGGTGTCCGCCGGCATTCCCGCTTTAAGGGGTAGACCTGGTGTCCGCCTGCATTCGCCCGACTATAGGGGTAGACCTGGTGTCCGCCTGCATTCCCGCTTAAGGGGTAGACCTGGTGTCCGCCGGGCATTCCCGCTTAAGGGGTAGACCTGGTGTCCGCCTGCATTCCCGCTTAAGGGGTAGACCTGGTGTCCGCCGGCATTCCCGCTTAAGGGGTAGACCTGGTGTCCGCCTGCATTCCCGCTTAAGGGGTAGACCTGGTGTCCGCCGCATTCCCGCTTAAGGGGTAGACCTGGTGTCCGCCTGCATTCCCGCTTAAGGGGTAGACCTGGTGTCCGCCTGCATTCCCGCTTTAAGGGGTAGACCTGGTGTCCGCCTGCATTCCCGCTTAAGGGGTAGACCTGGTGTCCGCCTGCATTCCCGCTTAAGGGTAGACCTGGTGTCCGCCTGCATTCCCGCATTAAGGGTAGACCTGGTGTCCGCCTGCATTCCCGACTTAAGGGGTAGACCTGGTGTCCGCCGGCATTCCCGCTTAAGGGGTAGACCTGGTGTCCGCCTGCATTCCCGACTAAGGGGTAGACCTGGTGTCCGCCGGCATTCCCGCTTAAGGGTAGACCTGGTGTCCGCCGGCATTCCCGCTTTAAGGGGTAGACCTGGTGTCCGCCTGCATTCGCGACTAAGGGTAGACCTGGTGTCCGCCTGCATTCCCGCTTTAAGGGGTAGACCTGGTGTCCGCCTGCATTCCCGCTTAAGGGTAGACCTGGTGTCCGCCTGCATTCCCGCTTAAGGGGTAGACCTGGTGTCCGCCTGCATTCCCGCTTAAGGGTAGACCTGGTGTCCGCCTGCATTCCCGCTTAAGGGGTAGACCTGGTGTCCGCCGGCATTCGCGATTAAGGGGTAGACCTGGTGTCCGCCTGCATTCCCGCTTTAAGGGGTAGACCTGGTGTCCGCCCGCATTCCCGCTTAAGGGGTAGACCTGGTGTCCGCCTGCATTCCCGCTTAAGGGTAGACCTGGTGTCCGCCGGCATTCCCGCTTAAGGGTAGACCTGGTGTCCGCCTGCATTCCCGCTTTAAGGGGTAGACCTGGTGTCCGCCTGCATTCCCGCTTAAGGGGTAGACCTGGTGTCCGCCTGCATTCCGCGATTAAGGGGTAGACCTGGTGTCCGCCTGCATTCCCGCTTTAAGGGTAGACCTGGTGTCCGCCGGCATTCGCGCTTTAAGGGGTAGACCTGGTGTCCGCCTGCATTCCCGCTTAAGGGGTAGACCTGGTGTCCGCCTGCATTCCCGCTTTAAGGGTAGACCTGGTGTCCGCCTGCATTCCCGCTTAAGGGGTAGACCTGGTGTCCGCCTGCATTCCCGCTTAAGGGGTAGACCTGGTGTCCGCCTGCATTCCCGCTTAAGGGGTAGACCTGGTGTCCGCCGGCATTCCCGCTTTAAGGGGTAGACCTGGTGTCCGCCGGCATTCCCGCTTAAGGGGTAGACCTGGTGTCCGCCTGCATTCCCGCTTAAGGGTAGACCTGGTGTCCGCCTGCATTCCCGCTTAAGGGGTAGACCTGGTGTCCGCCGGCATTCCCGCTTAAGGGTAGACCTGGTGTCCGCCTGCATTCCCGCTTAAGGGTAGACCTGGTGTCCGCCTGCATTCCCGCTTTAAGGGGTAGACCCAGGTCCGCCTGCATTCGCGACTAAGGGGTAGACCTGGTGTCCGCCTGCATTCCCGCTTAAGGGGTAGACCTGGTGTCCGCCTGCATTCCCGCTTAAGGGTAGACCTGGTGTCCGCCGGCATTCCCGCTTAAGGGGTAGACCTGGTGTCCGCCCGCATTCGCGATAAGGGGTAGACCTGGTGTCCGCCTGCATTCCCGCTTAAGGGGTAGACCTGGTGTCCGCCGGCATTCCCGCTTAAGGGTAGACCTGGTGTCCGCCGGCATTCCCGCTTAAGGGTAGACCTGGTGTCCGCCGGCATTCCCGCTTTAAGGGTAGACCTGGTGTCCGCCGGCATTCCCGCTTAAGGGGTAGACCCTGGTGTCCGCCTGCATTCCCGCTTAAGGGGTAGACCTGGTGTCCGCCTGCATTCGCGATTAAGGGGTAGACCTGGTGTCCGCCTGCATTCCCGCTTAAGGGGTAGACCTGGTGTCCGCCGGCATTCCCGACTTAAGGGGTAGACCTGGTGTCCGCCTGCATTCCCGCTTAAGGGTAGACCTGGTGTCCGCATTCGCTAAGGGTAGACCTAGTGTCCGCCCGCATTCGCTAAGGGGTAGACCTGGTGTCCGCCGGCATTCCCGCTTTAAGGGTAGACCTGGTGTCCGCCTGCATTCCCGCTTAAGGGGTAGACCTGGTGTCCGCCTGCATTCGCCGACATAGGGGTAGACCTGGTGTCCGCCGCATTCCCGCTTTAAGGGTAGACCTGGTGTCCGCCGGCATTCGCGATTAAGGGGTAGACCTGGTGTCCGCCTTCTCGCATTCGCCGCTTTAAGGGTAGACCTGGTGTCCGCCGGCATTCCCGCTTAAGGGGTAGACCTGGTGTCCGCCTGCATTCGCGATTAAGGGGTAGACCTGGTGTCCGCCGGCATTCCCCGCTTAAGGGGTAGACCTGGTGTCCGCCTGCATTCGCCGATTAAGGGGTAGACCTGGTGTCCGCCTGCATTCCCCGCTTTAAGGGTAGACCTGGTGTCCGCCGGCATTCCCGCTTAAGGGTAGACCTGGTGTCCGCCTGCATTCCCGCTTAAGGGGTAGACCTGGTGTCCGCCTGCATTCCCCGCTTAAGGGGTAGACCTGGTGTCCGCGTGCATTCCCGCTTAAGGGGTAGACCTGGTGTCCGCCTGCATTCGCGATTAAGGGGTAGACCTGGTGTCCGCCGGCATTCCCGCTTAAGGGGTAGACCTGGTGTCCGCCTGCATTCGCGATTAAGGGTAGACCTGGTGTCCGCCCGCATTCCCGCTTAAGGGTAGACCTGGTGTCCGCCGCATTCGCGATTAAGGGGTAGACCTGGTGTCCGCCTGCATTCGCGACTAAGGGTAGACCTGGTGTCCGCCTGCATTCCCGCTTTAAGGGTAGACCTGGTGTCCGCCGGCATTCCCGCTTAAGGGTAGACCTGGTGTCCGCCGGCATTCCCGCTTAAGGGTAGACCTGGTGTCCGCCTGCATTCGCGATTAAGGGGTAGACCTGGTGTCCGCCGGCATTCCCGCTTTAAGGGTAGACCTGGTGTCCGCCTGCATTCCCGCATTAAGGGGTAGACCTGGTGTCCGCCGGCATTCCCGCTTATAGGGGTAGACCTGGTGTCCGCCGGCATTCCCGCTTAAGGGGTAGACCTGGTGTCCGCCTGCATTCCCGCTTAAGGGGTAGACCTGGTGTCCGCCGGCATTCCCGCTTTAAGGGGTAGACCTGGTGTCCGCCGGCATTCCCGCTTAAGGGTAGACCTGGTGTCCGCCTGCATTCCCGCTTTAAGGGGTAGACCTGGTGTCCGCCTGCATTCGCGATTAAGGGGTAGACCTGGTGTCCGCCGGCATTCCGCGATTAAGGGTAGACCTGGTGTCCGCCTGCATTCGCGATTAAGGGGTAGACCTGGTGTCCGCCTGCATTCCCCGCTTAAGGGGTAGACCTGGTGTCCGCCGCCATTCCGGCTTAAGGGTAGACCTGGTGTCCGCCTGCATTCGCGCATTAAGGGGTAGACCTGGTGTCCGCCGGCATTCCCGCTTTAAGGGGTAGACCTGGTGTCCGCCTGCATTCCCGCTTAAGGGGTAGACCTAGTGTCCGCCGCATTCCCGCTTAAGGGGTAGACCTGGTGTCCGCCTGCATTCCCGCTTAAGGGGTAGACCTGGTGTCCGCCGGCATTCCCGCTTAAGGGGTAGACCTGGTGTCCGCCTGCATTCCCGCATTAAGGGTAGACCTGGTGTCCGCCGGCATTCCCGCTTAAGGGTAGACCTGGTGTCCGCCTGCATTCCCGCTTAAGGGTAGACCTGGTGTCCGCCTGCATTCCCGCTTAAGGGGTAGACCTGGTGTCCGCCTGCATTCGCGATTAAGGGGTAGACCTGGTGTCCGCCTGCATTCCCGCTTAAGGGGTAGACCTGGTGTCCGCCTGCATTCGCGATTAAGGGGTAGACCTGGTGTCCGCCTGCATTCCCGCTTAAGGGGTAGACCTGGTGTCCGCCTGCATTCCCGCTTAAGGGGTAGACCTGGTGTCCGCCTGCATTCCCGCTTAAGGGGTAGACCTGGTGTCCGCCGGCATTCCCGCTTAAGGGGTAGACCTGGTGTCCGCCTGCATTCCCGCTTTAAGGGGTAGACCTGGTGTCCGCCTGCATTCCCGCTTAAGGGGTAGACCTGGTGTCCGCCTGCATTCCCGCGATTAAGGGGTAGACCTGGTGTCCGCCTGCATTCCCGCTTTAAGGGGTAGACCTGGTGTCCGCCTGCATTCCCGCTTAAGGGGTAGACCTGGTGTCCGCCTGCATTCGCGATTAAGGGGTAGACCTGGTGTCCGCCTGCATTCCCGCTTAAGGGGTAGACCTGGTGTCCGCCGGCATTCCCGCTTTAAGGGGTAGACCTGGTGTCCGCCTGCATTCCCGCATTAAGGGGTAGACCTGGTGTCCGCCGGCATTCCCGCTTAAGGGTAGACCTGGTGTCCGCCTGCATTCGCGATTAAGGGGTAGACCTGGTGTCCGCCGGCATTCCCGCTTAAGGGTAGACCTGGTGTCCGCCTGCATTCCCGCTTTAAGGGGTAGACCTGGTGTCCGCCTGCATTCCCGATTAAGGGGTAGACCTGGTGTCCGCCGGCATTCCCGCTTAAGGGGTAGACCTGGTGTCCGCCTGCATTCCCGCTTAAGGGGTAGACCTGGTGTCCGGCCGGCATTCCCGCTTTAAGGGTAGACCTGGTGTCCGCCGGCATTCCCGCTTAAGGGGTAGACCTGGTGTCCGCCTGCATTCCCGCTTAAGGGTAGACCTGGTGTCCGCCGGCATTCCCGCTTAAGGGGTAGACCTGGTGTCCGCCGGCATTCCCGCTTAAGGGGTAGACCTGGTGTCCGCCTGCATTCCCGCTTAAGGGGTAGACCTGGTGTCCGCCGGCATTCCCGCTTTAAGGGGTAGACCTGGTGTCCGCCTGCATTCCCGCTTAAGGGTAGACCTGGTGTCCGCCGGCATTCCCCGCTTAAGGGTAGACCTGGTGTCCGCCTGCATTCCCGCTTAAGGGGTAGACCTGGTGTCCGCCTGCATTCCCGCTTAAGGGGTAGACCTGGTGTCCGCCGGCATTCCCGCTTAAGGGGTAGACCTGGTGTCCGCCTGCATTCCCGCTTAAGGGTAGACCTGGTGTCCGCCTGCATTCCCCGCTTAAGGGGTAGACCTGGTGTCCGCCTGCATTCCCGCTTAAGGGTAGACCTGGTGTCCGCCTGCATTCCCGCATTAAGGGTAGACCTGGTGTCCGCCTGCATTCCCGCTTAAGGGGTAGACCTGGTGTCCGCCGGCATTCCCGCTTAAGGGGTAGACCTGGTGTCCGCCTGCATTCGCGATTAAGGGGTAGACCTGGTGTCCGCCTGCATTCCCGCTTAAGGGGTAGACCTGGTGTCCGCCGGCATTCCCGCGATTAAGGGGTAGACCTGGTGTCCGCCTGCATTCCCGCTTAAGGGTAGACCTGGTGTCCGCCGGCATTCCCGCTTAAGGGGTAGACCTGGTGTCCGCCTGCATTCCCGCTTAAGGGTAGACCTGGTGTCCGCCTGCATTCCCGCTTAAGGGGTAGACCTGGTGTCCGCCTGCATTCCCGCTTTAAGGGGTAGACCTGGTGTCCGCCGGCATTCCCGCTTAAGGGGTAGACCTGGTGTCCGCCTGCATTCCCGCTTTAAGGGGTAGACCTGGTGTCCGCCTGCATTCCCGCTTAAGGGTAGACCTGGTGTCCGCCTGCATTCCCGCTTAAGGGGTAGACCTGGTGTCCGCCGGCATTCCCGCTTAAGGGGTAGACCTGGTGTCCGCCGGCATTCCCGCTTTAAGGGGTAGACCTGGTGTCCGCCTGCATTCCCGATTAAGGGGTAGACCTGGTGTCCGCCGGCATTCCCGCTTTAAGGGGTAGACCTGGTGTCCGCCTGCATTCGCGATTAAGGGGTAGACCTGGTGTCCGCCTGCATTCCCGCTTTAAGGGGTAGACCTGGTGTCCGCCGGCATTCCCGCTTAAGGGGTAGACCTGGTGTCCGCCTGCATTCCCGCTTAAGGGGTAGACCTGGTGTCCGCCTGCATTCCCGCTTAAGGGTAGACCTGGTGTCCGCCGGCATTCCCGCTTTAAGGGGTAGACCTGGTGTCCGCCGGCATTCCCGACTAAGGGGTAGACCTGGTGTCCGCCTGCATTCCCGCTTAAGGGTAGACCTGGTGTCCGCCGGCATTCCCGCTTTAAGGGGTAGACCTGGTGTCCGCCTGCATTCGCGATTAAGGGGTAGACCTGGTGTCCGCCTGCATTCCCGCTTTAAGGGTAGACCTGGTGTCCGCCTGCATTCCCGACTAAGGGGTAGACCTGGTGTCCGCCGGCATTCCCGCTTAAGGGTAGACCCTGGTGTCCGCCTGCATTCGCGACTAAGGGGTAGACCTGGTGTCCGCCTGCATTCCCGCTTTAAGGGGTAGACCTGGTGTCCGCCTGCATTCCCGCTTAAGGGTAGACCTGGTGTCCGCCTGCATTCCCGCTTAAGGGGTAGACCTGGTGTCCGCCCGCATTCCCGCTTAAGGGTAGACCCCAGGTCCGCCTGCATTCGCGATAAGGGGTAGACCTGGTGTCCGCCTGCATTCCCGCTTTAAGGGTAGACCTGGTGTCCGCCGGCATTCCCGCATTAAGGGGTAGACCTGGTGTCCGCCTGCATTCCCGCTTAAGGGGTAGACCTGGTGTCCGCCGGCATTCCCGCTTAAGGGTAGACCTGGTGTCCGCCTGCATTCGCCCGATTAAGGGTAGACCTGGTGTCCGCCTGCATTCCCGCTTAAGGGGTAGACCTGGTGTCCGCCTGCATTCCCGCTTTAAGGGTAGACTCCAGTGTCCGCCGGCATTCGCGATTAAGGGTAGACCTGGTGTCCGCCCGGCATTCCCGCTTAAGGGGTAGACCCTGGTGTCCGCCGGCATTCCCGCTTAAGGGGTAGACCTGGTGTCCGCCGGCATTCCCGCTTTAAGGGTAGACCTGGTGTCCGCCTGCATTCCCGCTTAAGGGGTAGACCTGGTGTCCGCCGGCATTCCCGCTTAAGGGGTAGACCTGGTGTCCGCCCGCATTCCCGCTTAAGGGGTAGACCTGGTGTCCGCCTGCATTCCCGCTTTAAGGGGTAGACCTGGTGTCCGCCTGCATTCCCGCTAAGGGGTAGACCTGGTGTCCGCCCGCATTCCCGCTTAAGGGGTAGACCTGGTGTCCGCCTGCATTCCCGATTAAGGGGTAGACCTGGTGTCCGCCTGCATTCCCGCTTAAGGGGTAGACCTGGTGTCCGCCGGCATTCCCGCTTTAAGGGGTAGACCCTGGTGTCCGCCTGCATTCGCGATTAAGGGGTAGACCTGGTGTCCGCCGGCATTCCCGCTTAAGGGGTAGACCTGGTGTCCGCCGGCATTCCCGCTTAAGGGGTAGACCTGGTGTCCGCCTGCATTCCCGCTTTAAGGGGTAGACCTGGTGTCCGCCGGCATTCCCGCTTAAGGGTAGACCTGGTGTCCGCCTGCATTCCCGCTTTAAGGGGTAGACCTGGTGTCCGCCTGCATTCGCGATTAAGGGGTAGACCTGGTGTCCGCCTGCATTCCCCGCTTAAGGGGTAGACCTGGTGTCCGCCTGCATTCGCGACTAAGGGGTAGACCTGGTGTCCGCCGGCATTCCCGCTTAAGGGGTAGACCTGGTGTCCGCCTGCATTCCCGCTTAAGGGGTAGACCTGGTGTCCGCCTGCATTCGCGATTAAGGGGTAGACCTGGTGTCCGCCGGCATTCCCGCTTAAGGGGTAGACCTGGTGTCCGCCTGCATTCCCGCGATTAAGGGGTAGACCTGGTGTCCGGCCGGCATTCCCGCTTTAAGGGTAGACCTGGTGTCCGCCGGCATTCCCGCTTAAGGGGTAGACCTGGTGTCCGCCTGCATTCCCGCTTAAGGGTAGACCTGGTGTCCGCCTGCATTCCCGCTTTAAGGGGTAGACCTAGTGTCCGCCTGCATTCGCGACATAAGGGGTAGACCTGGTGTCCGCCGGCATTCCCGCTTAAGGGGTAGACCTGGTGTCCGCCTGCATTCGCGCTTTAAGGGGTAGACCCTGGTGTCCGCCTGCATTCCCGCTTAAGGGGTAGACCTGGTGTCCGCCTGCATTCCCGACTAAGGGTAGACCTGGTGTCCGCCGGCATTCCCGCTTAAGGGGTAGACCTGGTGTCCGCCGGCATTCGCGCTTTTAAGGGGTAGACCTGGTGTCCGCCTGCATTCGCGATTAAGGGGTAGACCTGGTGTCCGCCTGCATTCCCGCTTAAGGGGTAGACCTGGTGTCCGCCTGCATTCCCGCGATTAAGGGGTAGACCTGGTGTCCGCCTGCATTCCCCGCTTTAAGGGTAGACCTGGTGTCCGCCGGCATTCCCGCTTAAGGGGTAGACCTGGTGTCCGCCGGCATTCCCGACTTAAGGGGTAGACCTGGTGTCCGCCTGCATTCCCGCTTAAGGGGTAGACCTGGTGTCCGCCCGCATTCCCGCTTAAGGGTAGACCTGGTGTCCGCCGGCATTCGCCGCATTAAGGGTAGACCTGGTGTCCGCCTGCATTCCCGCTTTAAGGGGTAGACCTGGTGTCCGCCGGCATTCCCGCTTAAGGGGTAGACCTGGTGTCCGCCTGCATTCCCGCTTAAGGGGTAGACCTGGTGTCCGCCGGCATTCCCGCTTAAGGGGTAGACCTGGTGTCCGCCCGCATTCCCGACTAAGGGGTAGACCTGGTGTCCGCCTGCATTCCCGCTTAAGGGTAGACCTGGTGTCCGCCGGCATTCCCGCTTAAGGGGTAGACCTGGTGTCCGCCTGCATTCGCCGCATTAAGGGGTAGACCTGGTGTCCGCCTGCATTCCCGCTTAAGGGGTAGACCTGGTGTCCGCCGGCATTCGCGACTAAGGGGTAGACCTGGTGTCCGCCCGGCATTCCCGCTTAAGGGGTAGACCTGGTGTCCGCCGGCATTCCCGCTTAAGGGGTAGACCTGGTGTCCGCCCGCATTCCCGCTAAGGGTAGACCTGGTGTCCGCCTGCATTCCCGCTTAAGGGGTAGACCTGGTGTCCGCCTGCATTCGCGCTTAAGGGGTAGACCTGGTGTCCGCCTGCATTCCCGCTTTAAGGGTAGACCTGGTGTCCGCCTGCATTCGCGATTAAGGGGTAGACCTGGTGTCCGCCGCATTCCCGCTAAGGGTAGACCTGGTGTCCGCCGGCATTCCCGCTTAAGGGGTAGACCTGGTGTCCGCCTGCATTCCCGCTTAAGGGGTAGACCTGGTGTCCGCCTGCATTCGCGATTAAGGGGTAGACCTGGTGTCCGCCGGCATTCGCGATTAAGGGGTAGACCTGGTGGCCGCCTGCATTCCCGCTATAAGGGGTAGACCTGGTGTCCGCCTGCATTCCCGCTTAAGGGGTAGACCTGGTGTCCGCCGGCATTCCCGCTTAAGGGGTAGACCTGGTGTCCGCCTGCATTCCCGCATTAAGGGGTAGACCTGGTGTCCGCCTGCATTCCCCGCTTAAGGGGTAGACCTGGTGTCCGCCGGCATTCCCGCTTAAGGGGTAGACCTGGTGTCCGCCTGCATTCCCGCTTAAGGGTAGACCTGGTGTCCGCCTGCATTCCCGCTTAAGGGGTAGACCTGGTGTCCGCCTGCATTCCCGCTTAAGGGGTAGACCTGGTGTCCGCCGGCATTCGCGACAAGGGGTAGACCTGGTGTCCGCCTGCATTCCCGCTTAAGGGGTAGACCTGGTGTCCGCCGGCATTCGCGATTAAGGGGTAGACCTGGTGTCCGCCTGCATTCCCGCTTAAGGGGTAGACCTGGTGTCCGCCGGCATTCCCGCTTAAGGGGTAGACCTGGTGTCCGCCTGCATTCGCGATTAAGGGGTAGACCAGGTGTCCGCCTGCATTCCCGCTTTAAGGGTAGACCTGGTGTCCGGGCCGCATTCCCGCGATTAAGGGGTAGACCTGGTGTCCGCCTGCATTCGCGATTAAGGGGTAGACCTGGTGTCCGCCTGCATTCCCGCTTAAGGGGTAGACCTGGTGTCCGCCGGCATTCCCGCTTTAAGGGGTAGACCTGGTGTCCGCCGGCATTCCCCGCGATTAAGGGGTAGACCTGGTGTCCGCCGGCATTCCCGCTTAAGGGTAGACCTGGTGTCCGCCGGCATTCCCGACTAAGGGTAGACCTGGTGTCCGCCTGCATTCCCGCTTAAGGGGTAGACCTGGTGTCCGCCTGCATTCCCGCTTAAGGGGTAGACCTGGTGTCCGCCGGCATTCCCGCTTTAAGGGGTAGACCTGGTGTCCGCCTGCATTCCCGCTTTAAGGGGTAGACCTGGTGTCCGCCTGCATTCGCGATTAAGGGGTAGACCTGGTGTCCGCCTGCATTCCCGCTTAAGGGGTAGACCTGGTGTCCGCCTGCATTCCCGCTTAAGGGTAGACCTGGTGTCCGCCGCATTCCCGCTTAAGGGGTAGACCTGGTGTCCGCCGGCATTCCCGCTTAAGGGGTAGACCTGGTGTCCGCCTGCATTCCCGCTTAAGGGGTAGACCTGGTGTCCGCCGGCATTCCCGCTTAAGGGTAGACCTGGTGTCCGCCTGCATTCCCGCTTAAGGGTAGACCTGGTGTCCGCCGGCATTCCCGCTTAAGGGGTAGACCTGGTGTCCGCCGGCATTCGCCGATTAAGGGTAGACCTGGTGTCCGCCGGCATTCCCGCTTAAGGGGTAGACCTGGTGTCCGCCTGCATTCCCGCTTAAGGGGTAGACCTGGTGTCCGCCCGCATTCCCGCTAAGGGTAGACCTGGTGTCCGCCTGCATTCCCGCTTAAGGGTAGACCTGGTGTCCGCCGGCATTCCCGCTTAAGGGGTAGACCTGGTGTCCGCCTGCATTCGCGACTAAGGGGTAGACCTGGTGTCCGCCTGCATTCCCGCTTTAAGGGGTAGACCTGGTGTCCGCCTGCATTCGCAAAGGGTAGACCTGGTGTCCGCCCGCATTCCCGCTTAAGGGGTAGACCTGGTGTCCGCCGGCATTCCCGCTTAAGGGGTAGACCTGGTGTCCGCCTGCATTCCCGCTTAAGGGGTAGACCTGGTGTCCGCCGCATTCCCGCTTAAGGGGTAGACCTGGTGTCCGCCTGCATTCCCGCATTTAAGGGGTAGACCTGGTGTCCGCCTGCATTCCCGCTTTAAGGGGTAGACCTGGTGTCCGCCTGCATTCCCGCATTAAGGGGTAGACCTGGTGTCCGCCGGCATTCCCGCTTAAGGGTAGACCTGGTGTCCGCCTGCATTCCCGCTTAAGGGGTAGACCTGGTGTCCGCCTGCATTCCCGCTTAAGGGGTAGACCTGGTGTCCGCCCGCATTCGCTGACAGGGGTAGACCTGGTGTCCGCCGGCATTCCCGCTTTAAGGGGTAGACCTGGTGTCCGCCGGCATTCCCGACTTAAGGGGTAGACCTGGTGTCCGCCTGCATTCCCGCTTAAGGGGTAGACCTGGTGTCCGCCTGCATTCCCGCTTAAGGGTAGACCTGGTGTCCGCCGGCATTCCCGCTTAAGGGGTAGACCTGGTGTCCGCCTGCATTCCCGCTTAAGGGGTAGACCTGGTGTCCGCCTGCATTCCCGCTTAAGGGGTAGACCTGGTGTCCGCCGGCATTCCCGCTTTAAGGGGTAGACCTGGTGTCCGCCCGCATTCCCCGCTTAAGGGTAGACCTGGTGTCCGCCTGCATTCCCGCTTAAGGGGTAGACCTGGTGTCCGCCTGCATTCCCCGCTTAAGGGGTAGACCTGGTGTCCGCCTGCATTCGCGACTAAGGGGTAGACCTGGTGTCCGCCGGCATTCCCGCTTTAAGGGGTAGACCTGGTGTCCGCCGCATTCGCGATAAGGGGTAGACCTGGTGTCCGCCGCATTCCCGCTTAAGGGTAGACCTGGTGTCCGCCTGCATTCCCGCTTAAGGGTAGACCTGGTGTCCGCCTGCATTCCCGCATTAAGGGTAGACCTGGTGTCCGGCCTGCATTCCCGCTTTAAGGGTAGACCTGGTGTCCGCCTGCATTCCCGCTTAAGGGTAGACCTGGTGTCCGCCTGCATTCCCGCTATAAGGGGTAGACCTGGTGTCCGCCTGCATTCCCGCTTAAGGGGTAGACCTGGTGTCCGCCGGCATTCCCCGCTTAAGGGTAGACCTGGTGTCCGGGCCCTGCATTCGCGATTAAGGGGTAGACCTGGTGTCCGCCTGCATTCCCGCTTAAGGGTAGACCTGGTGTCCGCCCGCATTCGCGACAAGGGGTAGACCTGGTGTCCGCCTGCATTCCCGCTTTAAGGGGTAGACCTGGTGTCCGCCGGCATTCCCGCTTTAAGGGTAGACCTGGTGTCCGCCTGCATTCCCGACTAAGGGGTAGACCTGGTGTCCGCCGGCATTCCCGCTTAAGGGGTAGACCTGGTGTCCGCCGCATTCCCGCTTAAGGGGTAGACCTGGTGTCCGCCTGCATTCCCGCTTAAGGGGTAGACCTGGTGTCCGCCGGCATTCCCGCTTAAGGGTAGACCTGGTGTCCGCCTGCATTCCCGCTTAAGGGGTAGACCTGGTGTCCGCCTGCATTCCCGCTTAAGGGGTAGACCTGGTGTCCGCCGGCATTCCCGCTTAAGGGGTAGACCTGGTGTCCGCCGGCATTCCCGCTTAAGGGTAGACCTGGTGTCCGCCGGCATTCCCGCTTAAGGGGTAGACCTGGTGTCCGCCTGCATTCCCGCTTAAGGGGTAGACCTGGTGTCCGCCTGCATTCGCCCGCTTAAGGGGTAGACCTGGTGTCCGCCTGCATTCGCGATTAAGGGGTAGACCTGGTGTCCGCCGGCATTCCCGCTTTAAGGGTAGACCTGGTGTCCGCCGGCATTCCCGCTTAAGGGTAGACCTGGTGTCCGCCTGCATTCCCGCTTAAGGGTAGACCTGGTGTCCGCCGGCATTCCCGCTTAAGGGTAGACCTGGTGTCCGCCTGCATTCGCGCATTAAGGGGTAGACCTGGTGTCCGCCTGCATTCCCGCTTTAAGGGGTAGACCTGGTGTCCGCCCGGCATTCCCCCGCTTAAGGGTAGACCTGGTGTCCGCCTGCATTCGCGATTAAGGGTAGACCTGGTGTCCGCCGGCATTCCCGCTTAAGGGGTAGACCCTAGTGTCCGCCTGCATTCGCGACTAAGGGGTAGACCTGGTGTCCGCCCGCATTCCCGCTTAAGGGTAGACCTGGTGTCCGCCGGCATTCCCGCTTAAGGGTAGACCTGGTGTCCGCCTGCATTCCCGCGATTAAGGGGTAGACCTGGTGTCCGCCCGGCATTCCCCGCTTTAAGGGTAGACCTGGTGTCCGCCTGCATTCCCGCTTAAGGGGTAGACCTGGTGTCCGCCTGCATTCGCCCGATTAAGGGTAGACCCTAGTGTCCGCCTGCATTCGCGACTAAGGGTAGACCTGGTGTCCGCCGGCATTCCCGCTTAAGGGGTAGACCTGGTGTCCGCCTGCATTCGCGATTAAGGGGTAGACCTGGTGTCCGCCGGCATTCCCGCTTTAAGGGTAGACCTGGTGTCCGCCGGCATTCCCGCTTAAGGGTAGACCTGGTGTCCGCCTGCATTCCCGCTTAAGGGGTAGACCTGGTGTCCGCCCGCATTCCCGCTTTAAGGGTAGACCTGGTGTCCGCCTGCATTCCCGCTTAAGGGGTAGACCTGGTGTCCGCCTGCATTCCCGCTTAAGGGGTAGACCTGGTGTCCGCCGGCATTCGCGATTAAGGGGTAGACCTGGTGTCCGCCTGCATTCCCCGCTTTAAGGGTAGACCTGGTGTCCGCCTGCATTCCCGACTTAAGGGGTAGACCTGGTGTCCGCCTGCATTCCCGCTTAAGGGGTAGACCTGGTGTCCGCCGCATTCCCGCTTTAAGGGGTAGACCCTGGTGTCCGCCGGCATTCCCGCGATTAAGGGTAGACCTGGTGTCCGCCGGCATTCCCGCTTAAGGGTAGACCTGGTGTCCGCCTGCATTCGCGATAAAGGGGTAGACCTGGTGTCCGCCCGCATTCCCGCTTAAGGGTAGACCTGGTGTCCGCCGGCATTCGCGATTAAGGGGTAGACCTGGTGTCCGCCGGCATTCCCGCTTTAAGGGGTAGACCTGGTGTCCGCCTGCATTCGCCCGACTTAAGGGGTAGACCTGGTGTCCGCCGGCATTCCCGCTTAAGGGGTAGACCTGGTGTCCGCCTGCATTCCCGCTTAAGGGTAGACCTGGTGTCCGCCTGCATTCGCGATTAAGGGGTAGACCTGGTGTCCGCCCGGCATTCCCGCTTAAGGGTAGACCCTGGTGTCCGCCCGCATTCCCGACTAAGGGGTAGACCTGGTGTCCGCCCGCATTCCCGCTTAAGGGTAGACCTGGTGTCCGCCGGCATTCCCGCTTAAGGGTAGACCTGGTGTCCGCCGGCATTCCCCGCTTTAAGGGGTAGACCTGGTGTCCGCCTGCATTCGCGCATTAAGGGTAGACCTGGTGTCCGCCGGCATTCCCGCTTAAGGGTAGACCTGGTGTCCGCCTGCATTCCCGCTTAAGGGGTAGACCTGGTGTCCGCCGGCATTCCCGCTTTAAGGGGTAGACCTGGTGTCCGCCTGCATTCGCGATTAAGGGGTAGACCTGGTGTCCGCCGGCATTCCCGCTTAAGGGGTAGACCTGGTGTCCGCCTGCATTCCCGCTTAAGGGTAGACCTGGTGTCCGCCGCATTCGCAGGGTAGACCTGGTGTCCGCCCGCATTCCCGCTTTAAGGGTAGACCTGGTGTCCGCCGGCATTCCCGCTTAAGGGGTAGACCTGGTGTCCGCCTGCATTCCCGCATTAAGGGGTAGACCTGGTGTCCGCCTGCATTCCCGCTTAAGGGTAGACCTGGTGTCCGCCTGCATTCCCGCTTAAGGGGTAGACCTGGTGTCCGCCTGCATTCCCGCTTAAGGGTAGACCTGGTGTCCGCCTGCATTCCCGCTTTAAGGGTAGACCTGGTGTCCGCCTGCATTCGCGATTAAGGGTAGACCTGGTGTCCGCCGGCATTCCCGCTTAAGGGGTAGACCTGGTGTCCGCCTGCATTCCCGCTTAAGGGGTAGACCTGGTGTCCGCCGCATTCCCGTTTTAAGGGGTAGACCTGGTGTCCGCCGGCATTCCCGCTTAAGGGTAGACCTGGTGTCCGCCGGCATTCGCGATTAAGGGGTAGACCTGGTGTCCGCCGGCATTCCCGCTTAAGGGTAGACCTGGTGTCCGCCCGCATTCGCGATTAGGGTAGACCTGGTGTCCGCCTGCATTCCCGCTTAAGGGGTAGACCTGGTGTCCGCCGCATTCCCGCTTAAGGGGTAGACCTGGTGTCCGCCTGCATTCCCGATTAAGGGGTAGACCTGGTGTCCGCCGGCATTCCCGCTTAAGGGGTAGACCTGGTGTCCGCCTGCATTCCCGCTTAAGGGGTAGACCTGGTGTCCGCCGGCATTCCCGCTTTAAGGGTAGACCTGGTGTCCGCCGGCATTCCCGCTTAAGGGTAGACCTGGTGTCCGCCGGCATTCCCGCTTAAGGGGTAGACCTGGTGTCCGCCTGCATTCGCGACTAAGGGGTAGACCTGGTGTCCGCCTGCATTCCCGCTTAAGGGGTAGACCTGGTGTCCGCCTGCATTCCCGACTTAAGGGTAGACCTGGTGTCCGCCGGCATTCCCGCTTTAAGGGTAGACCTGGTGTCCGCCTGCATTCGCGACTATGGGGTAGACCTGGTGTCCGCCTGCATTCCCGCTTTAAGGGTAGACTCTGGTGTCCGCCTGCATTCCCGCTTAAGGGTAGACCTGGTGTCCGCCGGCATTCCCGCTTAAGGGTAGACCTGGTGTCCGCCTGCATTCGCGCTTAAGGGTAGACCTGGTGTCCGCCTGCATTCCCGCTTTAAGGGTAGACCTGGTGTCCGCCGGCATTCCCGCTTAAGGGGTAGACCTGGTGTCCGCCTGCATTCCCGCTTTAAGGGTAGACCTGGTGTCCGCCTGCATTCCCGCTTAAGGGTAGACCTGGTGTCCGCCCGCATTCGCGCTTAAGGGTAGACCTGGTGTCCGCCTGCATTCCCGCTTTAAGGGGTAGACCTGGTGTCCGCCGGCATTCCCGCTTAAGGGGTAGACCTGGTGTCCGCCTGCATTCCCGATTAAGGGTAGACCTGGTGTCCGCCGGCATTCCCGCTTTAAGGGTAGACCTGGTGTCCGCCTGCATTCGCGATTAAGGGGTAGACCTGGTGTCCGCCTGCATTCCCGCTTAAGGGTAGACCTGGTGTCCGCCTGCATTCCCGCGATTAAGGGGTAGACCTGGTGTCCGCCTGCATTCCCGCTTAAGGGGTAGACCTGGTGTCCGCCTGCATTCCCGCTTAAGGGGTAGACCTGGTGTCCGCCGGCATTCCCGCTTAAGGGTAGACCTGGTGTCCGCCTGCATTCCCGCTTAAGGGGTAGACCTGGTGTCCGCCGGCATTCCCGCTTAAGGGGTAGACCTGGTGTCCGCCTGCATTCCCGATTAAGGGGTAGACCTGGTGTCCGCCTGCATTCCCGCTTAAGGGTAGACCTGGTGTCCGCCTGCATTCCCGCTTAAGGGGTAGACCTGGTGTCCGCCTGCATTCCCGACTTAAGGGGTAGACCTGGTGTCCGCCTGCATTCCCGCTTAAGGGTAGACCTGGTGTCCGCCGGCATTCCCGCTTAAGGGGTAGACCTGGTGTCCGCCCGGCATTCCCGCTTAAGGGGTAGACCTGGTGTCCGCCTGCATTCCCGCTTAAGGGGTAGACCTGGTGTCCGCCTGCATTCCCGCTTTAAGGGGTAGACCTGGTGTCCGCCGGCATTCCCGCTTAAGGGTAGACCTGGTGTCCGCCGGCATTCCCGCTTTAAGGGTAGACCTGGTGTCCGCCTGCATTCGCGATTAAGGGGTAGACCTGGTGTCCGCCGGCATTCCCGCTTTAAGGGGTAGACCTGGTGTCCGCCGGCATTCGCGACTAAGGGGTAGACCTGGTGTCCGCCTGCATTCCCGCTTAAGGGGTAGACCTGGTGTCCGCCTGCATTCCCGCTTAAGGGGTAGACCTGGTGTCCGCCTGCATTCCCGCTTAAGGGTAGACCTGGTGTCCGCCTGCATTCCCGCATTAAGGGGTAGACCTGGTGTCCGCCTGCATTCCCGCTTAAGGGGTAGACCTGGTGTCCGCCTGCATTCCCGCTTAAGGGGTAGACCTGGTGTCCGCCGGCATTCCCGCTTAAGGGTAGACCTGGTGTCCGCCGGCATTCCCGCTTAAGGGTAGACCTGGTGTCCGCCTGCATTCGCGATTAAGGGGTAGACCTGGTGTCCGCCTGCATTCCCGCTTTAAGGGGTAGACCTGGTGTCCGCCTGCATTCCCGCTTTAAGGGGTAGACCTGGTGTCCGCCGGCATTCCCGCTTAAGGGGTAGACCTGGTGTCCGCCGGCATTCCCGCTTAAGGGTAGACCTGGTGTCCGCCTGCATTCGCGATTAAGGGGTAGACCTGGTGTCCGCCGGCATTCCCGCTTAAGGGTAGACCTGGTGTCCGCCTGCATTCCCGCTTAAGGGGTAGACCTGGTGTCCGCCGGCATTCCCGCTTAAGGGGTAGACCTGGTGTCCGCCTGCATTCCCGCTTTAAGGGTAGACCTGGTGTCCGCCTGCATTCCCGCTTAAGGGGTAGACCTGGTGTCCGCCGCATTCCCCGCTATGGGGTAGACCTGGTGTCCGCCCGCATTCCCGCTTTAAGGGGTAGACCCTGGTGTCCGCCTGCATTCCCGCTTAAGGGGTAGACCTGGTGTCCGCCTGCATTCCCGACTTAGGGGTAGACCTGGTGTCCGCCGGCATTCCCGCTTAAGGGGTAGACCTGGTGTCCGCCTGCATTCCCGATTAAGGGTAGACCTGGTGTCCGCCTGCATTCCCGCTTAAGGGGTAGACCTGGTGTCCGCCTGCATTCCCGCGATTAAGGGGTAGACCTGGTGTCCGCCGGCATTCCCGCTTAAGGGGTAGACCTGGTGTCCGCCTGCATTCCCGCTTTAAGGGTAGACCTGGTGTCCGCCTGCATTCGCGATTAAGGGGTAGACCTGGTGTCCGCCTGCATTCCCGCTTTAAGGGGTAGACCTGGTGTCCGCCGGCATTCGCGATTAAGGGGTAGACCTGGTGTCCGCCTGCATTCCCGCTTAAGGGTAGACCTGGTGTCCGCCGGCATTCCCGCTTTAAGGGGTAGACCTGGTGTCCGCCTGCATTCGCGATTAAGGGTAGACCTGGTGTCCGCCGGCATTCCCGCTTAAGGGGTAGACCTGGTGTCCGCCTGCATTCGCGACTTAAGGGTAGACCTGGTGTCCGCCGGCATTCCCGCTTTAAGGGGTAGACCTGGTGTCCGCCTGCATTCCCGCATTAAGGGTAGACCTGGTGTCCGCCGGCATTCCCGCTTAAGGGTAGACCTGGTGTCCGCCTGCATTCCCGACTAAGGGTAGACCTGGTGTCCGCCGGCATTCCCGCTTTAAGGGTAGACCTGGTGTCCGCCGGCATTCCCGCTTAAGGGTAGACCTGGTGTCCGCCTGCATTCCGCGACTAAGGGGTAGACCTGGTGTCCGCCGGCATTCCCGCTTAAGGGGTAGACCTGGTGTCCGCCGGCATTCCCGCTTAAGGGTAGACCTGGTGTCCGCCGGCATTCCCGCTTAAGGGGTAGACCTGGTGTCCGCCGGCATTGCCGCATTAAGGGTAGACCTGGTGTCCGCCTGCATTCCCGCTTAAGGGGT
The DNA here is from genome assembly GCA_034336665.1 of Luscinia megarhynchos. Classification (NCBI taxonomy): domain Eukaryota; kingdom Metazoa; phylum Chordata; class Aves; order Passeriformes; family Muscicapidae; genus Luscinia; species Luscinia megarhynchos. The sequence continues at coordinate 84,524 of JAPFBE010000155.1, read as the reverse complement.
AGACCTGGTGTCCGCCTGCATTCGCGACTAAGGGGTAGACCTGGTGTCCGCCGGCATTCCCGCTTAAGGGGTAGACCTGGTGTCCGCCGGCATTCCCGATTAAGGGTAGACCTGGTGTCCGCCTGCATTCCCGCTTAAGGGTAGACCTGGTGTCCGCCGGCATTCCCGCTTTAAGGGTAGACCTGGTGTCCGCCTGCATTCGCGACTAAGGGGTAGACCTGGTGTCCGCCGGCATTCCCGCTTAAGGGTAGACCTGGTGTCCGCCTGCATTCCCGCTTAAGGGTAGACCTGGTGTCCGCCTGCATTCCCGCGATTAAGGGGTAGACCTGGTGTCCGCCGGCATTCCCGCTTAAGGGGTAGACCTGGTGTCCGCCGCATTCCCGACTTAAGGGTAGACCTGGTGTCCGCCTGCATTCCCGCTTTAAGGGGTAGACCTGGTGTCCGCCGGCATTCCCGCTTAAGGGGTAGACCTGGTGTCCGCCTGCATTCCCCGCTTAAGGGTAGACCTGGTGTCCGCCTGCATTCCCGCTAAGGGTAGACCTGGTGTCCGCCGGCATTCCCGCTTAAGGGTAGACCTGGTGTCCGCCTGCATTCGCGACTAAGGGTAGACCTGGTGTCCGCCTGCATTCCCGCTTAAGGGTAGACCTGGTGTCCGCCCCGGCATTCCCGCTTTAAGGGTAGACCTGGGGTCCGCCTGCATTCCCGCTTAAGGGGTAGACCTGGTGTCCGCCTGCATTCCCGCTTTAAGGGTAGACCTGGTGTCCGCCTGCATTCGCGACTAAGGGTAGACCTGGTGTCCGCCTGCATTCCCGCTTAAGGGGTAGACCTGGTGTCCGCCTGCATTCCCGCTTAAGGGGTAGACCTGGTGTCCGCCTGCATTCCCGCTTTAAGGGGTAGACCTGGTGTCCGCCTGCATTCCCGCTTAAGGGTAGACCTGGTGTCCGCCTGCATTCCCCGCATTAAGGGTAGACCTGGTGTCCGCCCGCATTCCCGCTTAAGGGTAGACCTGGTGTCCGCCGGCATTCCCGACTAAGGGGTAGACCTGGTGTCCGCCTGCATTCCCGCTTAAGGGTAGACCTGGTGTCCGCCTGCATTCCCGCTTTAAGGGTAGACCCTAGTGTCCGCCTGCATTCGCCGACTAAGGGGTAGACCTGGTGTCCGCCGGCATTCCCCGCTTAAGGGGTAGACCTGGTGTCCGCCTGCATTCGCGATTAAGGGGTAGACCTGGTGTCCGCCTGCATTCCCGCTTAAGGGGTAGACCTGGTGTCCGCCTGCATTCGCGATTAAGGGGTAGACCTGGTGTCCGCCTGCATTCCCGCTTAAGGGTAGACCTGGTGTCCGCCTGCATTCGCGACATGGGTAGACCTGGTGTCCGCCGCATTCCCGCTTTAAGGGTAGACCTGGTGTCCGCCCGCATTCGCGACTAAGGGTAGACCTGGTGTCCGCCGGCATTCCCGCTTAAGGGGTAGACCTGGTGTCCGCCTGCATTCCCGCGACATGGGGTAGACCTGGTGTCCGCCGCATTCCCGCTTTAAGGGTAGACCTGGTGTCCGCCTGCATTCGCGACTAAGGGTAGACCTGGTGTCCGCCCGCATTCCCGCTTAAGGGGTAGACCTGGTGTCCGCCTGCATTCCCGACTAAGGGGTAGACCTGGTGTCCGCCTGCATTCCCCGCTTTAAGGGTAGACCTGGTGTCCGCCGGCATTCGCGATTAAGGGTAGACCTGGTGTCCGCCTGCATTCCCGCTTTAAGGGGTAGACCTGGTGTCCGCCGGCATTCCCGCATTAAGGGGTAGACCTGGTGTCCGCCGGCATTCCCGCTTAAGGGTAGACCTGGTGTCCGCCGGCATTCCCGCTTAAGGGTAGACCTGGTGTCCGCCGGCATTCCCGCTTAAGGGTAGACCTGGTGTCCGCCTGCATTCCCGCTTTAAGGGGTAGACCTGGTGTCCGCCTGCATTCCCGCTTTAAGGGTAGACCTGGTGTCCGCCGGCATTCCCGCTTAAGGGTAGACCTGGTGTCCGCCTGCATTCCCGCTTAAGGGGTAGACCTGGTGTCCGCCGGCATTCCCGCTTTAAGGGGTAGACCTGGTGTCCGCCTGCATTCCCGCTTAAGGGGTAGACCTGGTGTCCGCCTGCATTCCCGCTTTAAGGGTAGACCTGGTGTCCGCCTGCATTCGCGATTAAGGGGTAGACCTGGTGTCCGCCTGCATTCCCGCTTTAAGGGTAGACCTGGTGTCCGCCGGCATTCGCGATTAAGGGGTAGACCTGGTGTCCGCCTGCATTCCCGCTTAAGGGGTAGACCTGGTGTCCGCCGGCATTCCCGCTTAAGGGTAGACCTGGTGTCCGCCGGCATTCCCGCTTAAGGGGTAGACCTGGTGTCCGCCCGGCATTCCCGCTTAAGGGTAGACCTGGTGTCCGCCTGCATTCCCGCTTAAGGGTAGACCTGGTGTCCGCCGGCATTCCCGCTTAAGGGGTAGACCTGGTGTCCGCCTGCATTCGCGCTTTAAGGGTAGACCTGGTGTCCGCCGGCATTCCCGCTTTAAGGGGTAGACCTGGTGTCCGCCTGCATTCCCCGCATTTAAGGGGTAGACCTGGTGTCCGCCGGCATTCGCCGATTAAGGGTAGACCTGGTGTCCGCCTGCATTCCCGCTTAAGGGTAGACCTGGTGTCCGCCTGCATTCGCGATTAAGGGGTAGACCTGGTGTCCGCCGGCATTCCCGCTTAAGGGTAGACCTGGTGTCCGCCGGCATTCCCGCTTTAAGGGGTAGACCTGGTGTCCGCCTGCATTCCCGCATTAAGGGGTAGACCCTGGTGTCCGCCGGCATTCCCGCTTAAGGGGTAGACCTGGTGTCCGCCTGCATTCCCGCTTAAGGGTAGACCTGGTGTCCGCCCGCATTCCCGCTTTAAGGGGTAGACCTGGTGTCCGCCGGCATTCGCGATTAAGGGGTAGACCTGGTGTCCGCCTGCATTCCCGATTAAGGGTAGACCTGGTGTCCGCCTGCATTCCCGCTTAAGGGGTAGACCTGGTGTCCGCCGGCATTCCCGCTTAAGGGTAGACCTGGTGTCCGCCGCATTCCCGCTTAAGGGGTAGACCTGGTGTCCGCCTGCATTCCCGCTTTAAGGGGTAGACCTGGTGTCCGCCTGCATTCGCGATTAAGGGGTAGACCTGGTGTCCGCCTGCATTCCCGCTTAAGGGGTAGACCTGGTGTCCGCCTGCATTCCCGCTTAAGGGGTAGACCCTAGTGTCCGCCGGCATTCCCGCTTAAGGGGTAGACCTGGTGTCCGCCGGCATTCGCGATTAAGGGGTAGACCTGGTGTCCGCCGGCATTCCCGCTTAAGGGGTAGACCTGGTGTCCGCCGGCATTCCCGCTTAAGGGTAGACCTGGTGTCCGCCTGCATTCCCGCTTTAAGGGGTAGACCTGGTGTCCGCCGGCATTCCCGCTTAAGGGGTAGACCTGGTGTCCGCCCGCATTCGCATAGGGGTAGACCTGGTCCGCCGCATTCCCGCTAAGGGGTAGACCTGGTGTCCGCCTGCATTCGCCGACTAAGGGGTAGACCTGGTGTCCGCCGGCATTCCCGCTTAAGGGGTAGACCTGGTGTCCGCCGGCATTCCCGCTTAAGGGGTAGACCTGGTGTCCGCCTGCATTCCCGCGACTTAAGGGGTAGACCTGGTGTCCGGGCCGGCATTCTCGCATTAAGGGGTAGACCTGGTGTCCGCCTGCATTCGCGCTTAAGGGTAGACCTGGTGTCCGCCGGCATTCCCGCTTAAGGGTAGACCTGGTGTCCGCCGGCATTCCCGCTTAAGGGGTAGACCTGGTGTCCGCCTGCATTCCCGCTTTAAGGGGTAGACCTGGTGTCCGCCTGCATTCCCGCGATTAAGGGGTAGACCTGGTGTCCGCCGGCATTCCCGCTTAAGGGGTAGACCTGGTGTCCGCCTGCATTCCCGCTTAAGGGGTAGACCTGGTGTCCGCCTGCATTCGCGACTAAGGGGTAGACCTGGTGTCCGCCGGCATTCCCGCTTTAAGGGTAGACCTGGTGTCCGCCCGCATTCCCGCTTAAGGGGTAGACCTGGTGTCCGCCTGCATTCCCGCTTTAAGGGTAGACTCTAGTGTCCGCCGGCATTCCCGCTTAAGGGGTAGACCTGGTGTCCGCCTGCATTCCCGCTTAAGGGTAGACCTGGTGTCCGCCGGCATTCCCGCTTAAGGGGTAGACCTGGTGTCCGCCTGCATTCCCGCTTAAGGGTAGACCTGGTGTCCGCCGGCATTCCCGCTTAAGGGGTAGACCTGGTGTCCGCCTGCATTCGCGATTAAGGGGTAGACCTGGTGTCCGCCGGCATTCCCGCTTTAAGGGTAGACCTGGTGTCCGCCTGCATTCGCGATTAAGGGTAGACCTGGTGTCCGCCTGCATTCCCGCTTAAGGGTAGACCTGGTGTCCGCCGGCATTCCCGCTTAAGGGTAGACCTGGTGTCCGCCTGCATTCCCGCTTAAGGGTAGACCTGGTGTCCGCCTGCATTCCCGCTTAAGGGTAGACCTGGTGTCCGCCGGCATTCCCGCTTAAGGGGTAGACCTGGTGTCCGCCTGCATTCCCGCTTAAGGGGTAGACCTGGTGTCCGCCCGCATTCCCGCTAAGGGTAGACCTGGTGTCCGCCCGCATTCCCGCTTAAGGGGTAGACCTGGTGTCCGCCGGCATTCCCGCTTAAGGGGTAGACCTGGTGTCCGCCTGCATTCGCGACATGGGTAGACCTGGTGTCCGCCTGCATTCCCGCTTTAAGGGTAGACCTGGTGTCCGCCTGCATTCCCGCTTTAAGGGGTAGACCTGGTGTCCGCCTGCATTCCCGCTTAAGGGTAGACCTGGTGTCCGCCGGCATTCCCGCTTAAGGGGTAGACCTGGTGTCCGCCGGCATTCCCGCTTTAAGGGTAGACCTGGTGTCCGCCTGCATTCCCGACTATGGGTAGACCTGGTGTCCGCCGGCATTCCCGCTTAAGGGTAGACCTGGTGTCCGCCGGCATTCCCGCTTAAGGGTAGACCTGGTGTCCGCCTGCATTCCCGCTTAAGGGGTAGACCTGGTGTCCGCCTGCATTCCCGACTAAGGGGTAGACCTGGTGTCCGCCTGCATTCCCGCTTTAAGGGGTAGACCTGGTGTCCGCCGGCATTCGCGACTTAAGGGGTAGACCTGGTGTCCGCCTGCATTCCCGCTTAAGGGTAGACCTGGTGTCCGCCTGCATTCGCGACTTAAGGGTAGACCTGGTGTCCGCCGGCATTCCCGCTTAAGGGTAGACTCTGGTGTCCGCCGGCATTCCCGCTTACATGGGGTAGACCTGGTGTCCGCCTGCATTCCCGCTTAAGGGGTAGACCTGGTGTCCGCCGCATTCCCGCTTAAGGGGTAGACCTGGTGTCCGCCTGCATTCCCGCATTAAGGGGTAGACCTGGTGTCCGCCGGCATTCCCGCTTAAGGGTAGACCTGGTGTCCGCCTGCATTCGCCCGATTAAGGGGTAGACCTGGTGTCCGCCTGCATTCCCGCTTTAAGGGGTAGACCTGGTGTCCGCCTGCATTCCCGACTTAAGGGTAGACCTGGTGTCCGCCTGCATTCCCGCTTTAAGGGGTAGACCTGGTGTCCGCCGGCATTCGCGATTAAGGGGTAGACCTGGTGTCCGCCTGCATTCCCGCTTTAAGGGGTAGACCTGGTGTCCGCCTGCATTCCCGCTTAAGGGGTAGACCTGGCGTCCGGGCCGGCATTCGCGATTAAGGGTAGACCTGGTGTCCGCCTGCATTCCCGACTTAAGGGGTAGACCTGGTGTCCGCCGGCATTCCCGCTTTAAGGGTAGACCTGGTGTCCGCCTGCATTCGCGACTAAGGGGTAGACCTGGTGTCCGCCGGCATTCCCGCTTAAGGGGTAGACCTGGTGTCCGCCGGCATTCCCGCTTAAGGGGTAGACCTGGTGTCCGCCTGCATTCGCGACTAAGGGGTAGACCTGGTGTCCGCCTGCATTCCCGCTTAAGGGTAGACCTGGTGTCCGCCGGCATTCCCGCTTAAGGGGTAGACCTGGTGTCCGCCTGCATTCCCGCTTAAGGGTAGACCTGGTGTCCGCCGGCATTCCCGCTTAAGGGGTAGACCTGGTGTCCGCCTGCATTCGCGATTAAGGGTAGACCTGGTGTCCGCCGGCATTCCCGCTTAAGGGGTAGACCTGGTGTCCGCCGGCATTCCCGCTTAAGGGGTAGACCTGGTGTCCGCCTGCATTCCCGCTTTAAGGGGTAGACCTGGTGTCCGCCTGCATTCCCGCTTAAGGGGTAGACCTGGTGTCCGCCTGCATTCCCGCTTAAGGGGTAGACCTGGTGTCCGCCCGGCATTCCCGCTTAAGGGGTAGACCTGGTGTCCGCCGGCATTCCCGCTTAAGGGGTAGACCTGGTGTCCGCCTGCATTCCCGCGATTAAGGGTAGACCTGGTGTCCGCCTGCATTCCCGCTTAAGGGGTAGACCTGGTGTCCGCCGGCATTCCCGCTTAAGGGGTAGACCTGGTGTCCGCCTGCATTCCCGCATTAAGGGGTAGACCTGGTGTCCGCCGGCATTCCCGCTTTAAGGGGTAGACCTGGTGTCCGCCGGCATTCCCGCTTAAGGGTAGACCTGGTGTCCGCCTGCATTCGCGACTAAGGGGTAGACCTGGTGTCCGCCGGCATTCCCGCTTTAAGGGTAGACCTGGTGTCCGCCCGGCATTCCCGCATTTAAGGGGTAGACCTGGTGTCCGCCGGCATTCCCGCTTAAGGGTAGACCTGGTGTCCGCCTGCATTCCCGCTTTAAGGGTAGACCTGGTGTCCGCCTGCATTCCCGCATTAAGGGGTAGACCTGGTGTCCGCCTGCATTCCCGCTTAAGGGGTAGACCTGGTGTCCGCCTGCATTCGCGACTTAAGGGGTAGACCTGGTGTCCGCCTGCATTCCCGCTTTAAGGGGTAGACCTGGTGTCCGCCGGCATTCGCGACTAAGGGGTAGACCCTGGTGTCCGCCTGCATTCCCGCTTTAAGGGTAGACCTGGTGTCCGCCTGCATTCCCGCTTAAGGGGTAGACCTGGTGTCCGCCTGCATTCGCGACTTAAGGGTAGACCTGGTGTCCGCCGGCATTCCCGCTTAAGGGGTAGACCTGGTGTCCGCCTGCATTCGCGATTAAGGGGTAGACCTGGTGTCCGCCTGCATTCCCGCTTTAAGGGTAGACCTGGTGTCCGCCGGCATTCCCGCTTAAGGGGTAGACCTGGTGTCCGCCTGCATTCCCGCTTTAAGGGGTAGACCTGGTGTCCGCCGGCATTCGCGACATAGGGGTAGACCTGGTGTCCGCCGGCATTCCCGCTTAAGGGGTAGACCTGGTGTCCGCCTGCATTCTCGCTTAAGGGTAGACCTGGTGTCCGCCGGCATTCCCGCTTTAAGGGGTAGACCTGGTGTCCGCCTGCATTCCCGCTTAAGGGGTAGACCTGGTGTCCGCCTGCATTCGCCCGCTTTAAGGGGTAGACCTGGTGTCCGCCGGCATTCCCGCTTTAAGGGTAGACCTGGTGTCCGCCTGCATTCCGCGATTAAGGGTAGACCTGGTGTCCGCCTGCATTCCCGCTTTAAGGGGTAGACCTGGTGTCCGCCCGCATTCGCGCTTAGGGGTAGACCTGGTGTCCGCCGCATTCGCTTAAGGGTAGACCTGGTGTCCGCCTGCATTCCCGCTTTAAGGGGTAGACCTGGTGTCCGCCGGCATTCCCGCTTTAAGGGGTAGACCTGGTGTCCGCCCGGCATTCGCCCGACTTAAGGGGTAGACCTGGTGTCCGCCGGCATTCCCGCTTAAGGGGTAGACCTGGTGTCCGCCTGCATTCGCGATTAAGGGTAGACCTGGTGTCCGCCTGCATTCCCGCTTTAAGGGGTAGACCTGGTGTCCGGCCGGCATTCCCGCATTTAAGGGGTAGACCTGGTGTCCGCCTGCATTCCCCGCTTAAGGGTAGACCTGGTGTCCGCCTGCATTCCCGCTTAAGGGGTAGACCTGGTGTCCGCCGGCATTCCCGCTTAAGGGTAGACCTGGTGTCCGCCTGCATTCCCCGCTTAAGGGTAGACCTGGTGTCCGCCTGCATTCCCGCGATTAAGGGTAGACCTGGTGTCCGCCTGCATTCCCGCTTAAGGGTAGACCTGGTGTCCGCCTGCATTCGCGCTTTAAGGGTAGACCTGGTGTCCGCCTGCATTCCCGCTTAAGGGGTAGACCTGGTGTCCGCCGGCATTCCCGCTTAAGGGGTAGACCTGGTGTCCGCCTGCATTCGCGCATTAAGGGGTAGACCTGGTGTCCGCCTGCATTCCCGACTAAGGGGTAGACCTGGTGTCCGCCGGCATTCCCGCTTAAGGGTAGACCTGGTGTCCGCCTGCATTCGCGCGAGCTTAAGGGGTAGACCTGGTGTCCGCCTGCATTCCCGCTTAAGGGTAGACCTGGTGTCCGCCGGCATTCCCGCTTAAGGGGTAGACCTGGTGTCCGCCTGCATTCGCGCATTAAGGGTAGACCTGGTGTCCGCCGGCATTCCCGCTTAAGGGTAGACCTGGTGTCCGCCTGCATTCGCGACTAAGGGGTAGACCTGGTGTCCGCCGGCATTCCCGCTAAGGGGTAGACCTGGTGTCCGCCTGCATTCCCGCTTAAGGGTAGACCTGGTGTCCGCCTGCATTCGCGCTTAAGGGGTAGACCTGGTGTCCGCCTGCATTCCCGCTTAAGGGTAGACCTGGTGTCCGCCGGCATTCCCGCTTAAGGGTAGACCCTGGTGTCCGCCTGCATTCGCGACATGGGTAGACCTGGTGTCCGCCGGCATTCCCGCTTTAAGGGTAGACCTGGTGTCCGGCCGGCATTCCCGCTTAAGGGGTAGACCTGGTGTCCGCCTGCATTCCCGCTTAAGGGTAGACCTGGTGTCCGCCTGCATTCCCGCTTAAGGGGTAGACCTGGTGTCCGCCGGCATTCGCGCTTTAAGGGGTAGACCTGGTGTCCGCCGGCATTCCCGCTTAAGGGTAGACCTGGTGTCCGCCTGCATTCGCGACTATGGGGTAGACCTGGTGTCCGCCGGCATTCCCCGCTTAAGGGGTAGACCTGGTGTCCGCCTGCATTCCCGCTTAAGGGGTAGACCTGGTGTCCGCCTGCATTCCCGCTTAAGGGGTAGACCTGGTGTCCGCCGGCATTCCCGCTTTAAGGGTAGACCTGGTGTCCGCCTGCATTCGCGATTAAGGGGTAGACCTGGTGTCCGCCTGCATTCCCGCTTTAAGGGGTAGACCTGGTGTCCGCCCGGCATTCCCGCTTAAGGGGTAGACCTGGTGTCCGCCGGCATTCCCGCTTAAGGGTAGACCTGGTGTCCGCCGGCATTCCCGCTTTAAGGGGTAGACCTGGTGTCCGCCTGCATTCCCGCTTAAGGGGTAGACCTGGTGTCCGCCTGCATTCCCGCGATTAAGGGTAGACCTGGTGTCCGCCTGCATTCCCGCTTTAAGGGTAGACCTGGTGTCCGCCTGCATTCCCGCTTAAGGGGTAGACCTGGTGTCCGCCTGCATTCCCGCTTAAGGGGTAGACCCTGGTGTCCGCCCGCATTCCCGCTTAAGGGTAGACCTGGTGTCCGCCTGCATTCGCGCATAAGGGGTAGACCTGGTGTCCGCCTGCATTCCCGCTTTAAGGGGTAGACCTGGTGTCCGCCTGCATTCGCGACTAAGGGGTAGACCTGGTGTCCGCCTGCATTCCCGCTTAAGGGGTAGACCTGGTGTCCGCCGGCATTCCCGCTTAAGGGGTAGACCTGGTGTCCGCCTGCATTCGCGATTAAGGGGTAGACCTGGTGTCCGCCGGCATTCCCGCTTAAGGGTAGACCTGGTGTCCGCCTGCATTCGCGATTAAGGGGTAGACCTGGTGTCCGCCTGCATTCCCGCTTAAGGGGTAGACCTGGTGTCCGCCGGCATTCCCGCGATTAAGGGGTAGACCTGGTGTCCGCCCGCATTCCCGCTTAAGGGGTAGACCCCAGTGTCCGCCTGCATTCCCGCTTAAGGGGTAGACCTGGTGTCCGCCGGCATTCCCGATTAAGGGGTAGACCTGGTGTCCGCCTGCATTCCCGCTTAAGGGGTAGACCTGGTGTCCGCCGGCATTCCCGCAAAGGGTAGACCTGGTGTCCGCTGCATTCCCGACAGGGGTAGACCTGGTGTCCGCCGGCATTCCCGCTTAAGGGTAGACCTGGTGTCCGCCGGCATTCCCGCTTTAAGGGTAGACCTGGTGTCCGCCTGCATTCGCGATTAAGGGGTAGACCTGGTGTCCGCCGGCATTCCCGCTTAAGGGTAGACCTGGTGTCCGCCGGCATTCGCGACTAAGGGTAGACCTGGTGTCCGCCTGCATTCCCGCTTTAAGGGGTAGACCTGGTGTCCGCCGGCATTCCCGCTTAAGGGTAGACCTGGTGTCCGCCTGCATTCCCGCTTTAAGGGTAGACCTGGTGTCCGCCTGCATTCCCGCTTAAGGGGTAGACCTGGTGTCCGCCTGCATTCCCCGATTAAGGGTAGACCTGGTGTCCGCCGGCATTCCCGCTTAAGGGTAGACCTGGTGTCCGCCTGCATTCGCGATTAAGGGGTAGACCTGGTGTCCGCCTGCATTCCCGCTTAAGGGTAGACCTGGTGTCCGCCGGGCATTCCCGCTTTAAGGGGTAGACCTGGTGTCCGCCTGCATTCGCGACTAAGGGGTAGACCTGGTGTCCGCCGGCATTCCCGCTTAAGGGTAGACCCTGGTGTCCGCCCGCATTCGCGATTAAGGGGGTAGACCTGGTGTCCGCCTGCATTCCCGCTTTAAGGGGTAGACCTGGTGTCCGCCTGCATTCGCCCGAGCTTTAAGGGGTAGACCTGGTGTCCGCCTGCATTCCCGCTTAAGGGGTAGACCTGGTGTCCGCCGGCATTCGCGATTAAGGGGTAGACCTGGTGTCCGCCGGCATTCCCGCTTAAGGGGTAGACCTGGTGTCCGCCGCATTCCCGCTTAAGGGGTAGACCTGGTGTCCGCCTGCATTCCCGATTAAGGGTAGACCTGGTGTCCGCCCGGCATTCGCGACTAAGGGGTAGACCTGGTGTCCGCCTGCATTCCCGCTTTAAGGGGTAGACCTGGTGTCCGCCTGCATTCCCGCATTAAGGGTAGACCTGGTGTCCGCCTGCATTCCCGCTTAAGGGTAGACCTGGTGTCCGCCGGCATTCCCGCTTAAGGGGTAGACCTGGTGTCCGCCTGCATTCCCGCTTTAAGGGTAGACCTGGTGTCCGCCTGCATTCGCGATTAAGGGGTAGACCTGGTGTCCGCCTGCATTCCCGCTTAAGGGTAGACCTGGTGTCCGCCCGCATTCCCGCTTAAGGGTAGACCTGGTGTCCGCCGCATTCCCGCTTAAGGGGTAGACCCCAGGTCCGCCGCATTCGCGACTATGGGGTAGACCTGGTGTCCGCCGGCATTCCCGCTTAAGGGTAGACCTGGTGTCCGCCTGCATTCGCGCATTAAGGGGTAGACCTGGTGTCCGCCTGCATTCCCGCTTTAAGGGGTAGACCTGGTGTCCGCCTGCATTCGCGATTAAGGGGTAGACCTGGTGTCCGCCTGCATTCCCGCTTAAGGGTAGACCTGGTGTCCGCCGCATTCCCGCTTAAGGGTAGACCTGGTGTCCGCCTGCATTCCCGCTTAAGGGTAGACCTGGTGTCCGCCGGCATTCCCGCTTAAGGGTAGACCTGGTGTCCGCCGGCATTCCCGCTTTAAGGGTAGACCTGGTGTCCGCCTGCATTCGCGATTAAGGGTAGACCTGGTGTCCGCCGGCATTCCCGCTTAAGGGGTAGACCTGGTGTCCGCCTGCATTCCCGCTTAAGGGGTAGACCTGGTGTCCGCCTGCATTCCCGCTTTAAGGGTAGACCCTGGTGTCCGCCGGCATTCCCGCTTAAGGGTAGACCTGGTGTCCGCCTGCATTCCCGCTTAAGGGGTAGACCTGGTGTCCGCCTGCATTCCCGCTTAAGGGTAGACCTGGTGTCCGCCGGCATTCCCGCTTAAGGGTAGACCTGGTGTCCGCCTGCATTCCCGCTTAAGGGGTAGACCTGGTGTCCGCCTGCATTCGCGACTAGGGGTAGACCTGGTGTCCGCCTGCATTCCCGCTTTAAGGGTAGACCTGGTGTCCGCCTGCATTCGCGATTAAGGGTAGACCTGGTGTCCGCCTGCATTCCCGCTTTAAGGGTAGACCTGGTGTCCGCCTGCATTCCCGCTTAAGGGTAGACCTGGTGTCCGCCTGCATTCCCGCTTTAAGGGGTAGACTCTGGTGTCCGCCCGCATTCCCGCTTAAGGGTAGACCTGGTGTCCGCCTGCATTCGCGACTAAGGGGTAGACCTGGTGTCCGCCTGCATTCCCGCTTTAAGGGTAGACCTGGTGTCCGCCTGCATTCCCGCATTAAGGGTAGACCTGGTGTCCGCCTGCATTCCCGCTTTAAGGGTAGACCTGGTGTCCGCCGGCATTCCCGCTTTAAGGGTAGACCTGGTGTCCGCCTGCATTCCCGCTTAAGGGGTAGACCTGGTGTCCGCCTGCATTCGCGACATAGGGTAGACCTGGTGTCCGCCTGCATTCCCGCTTTAAGGGTAGACCTGGTGTCCGCCGGCATTCCCGCTTAAGGGGTAGACCTGGTGTCCGCCGGCATTCCCGCTTAAGGGTAGACCTGGTGTCCGCCTGCATTCGCCGACTTAAGGGGTAGACCTGGTGTCCGCCTGCATTCCCGCTTAAGGGTAGACCTGGTGTCCGCCTGCATTCGCGACTAAGGGTAGACCTGGTGTCCGCCGGCATTCCCGCTTAAGGGGTAGACCTGGTGTCCGCCTGCATTCCCGCTTAAGGGGTAGACCTGGTGTCCGCCTGCATTCGCGATTAAGGGGTAGACCTGGTGTCCGCCGGCATTCGCCGCATTAAGGGTAGACCTGGTGTCCGCCGCATTCGCGACATGGGGTAGACCTGGTGTCCGCCTGCATTCCCGCTTAAGGGGTAGACCTGGTGTCCGCCGGCATTCCCGCTTAAGGGTAGACCTGGTGTCCGCCTGCATTCCCGCTTAAGGGTAGACCTGGTGTCCGCCTGCATTCCCGCTTTAAGGGTAGACCTGGTGTCCGCCTGCATTCGCGATTAAGGGTAGACCTGGTGTCCGCCTGCATTCCCGCTTAAGGGTAGACCTGGTGTCCGCCGGCATTCCCGCTTAAGGGGTAGACCTGGTGTCCGCCCGCATTCCCGCTTAAGGGGTAGACCTGGTGTCCGCCGCATTCCCGCTTAAGGGTAGACCTGGTGTCCGCCTGCATTCCCGCATTAAGGGTAGACCTGGTGTCCGCCGGCATTCCCGCTTAAGGGGTAGACCTGGTGTCCGCCGGCATTCCCGCTTTAAGGGTAGACCTGGTGTCCGCCGGCATTCGCGACTTAAGGGGTAGACCTGGTGTCCGCCGGCATTCCCGCTTAAGGGGTAGACCTGGTGTCCGCCTGCATTCGCCCGACTTAAGGGTAGACCTGGTGTCCGCCTGCATTCCCGCTTAAGGGTAGACCTGGTGTCCGCCTGCATTCCCGCTTAAGGGGTAGACCTGGTGTCCGCCTGCATTCGCGCATTAAGGGTAGACCTGGTGTCCGCCGGCATTCCCGCTTAAGGGTAGACCTGGTGTCCGCCGGCATTCGCGATTAAGGGGTAGACCTGGTGTCCGCCTGCATTCGCGACTAAGGGGTAGACCTGGTGTCCGCCGGCATTCCCGCTTAAGGGTAGACCTGGTGTCCGCCCGCATTCGCGCTTAAGGGGTAGACCTGGTGTCCGCCTGCATTCCCGCTTAAGGGTAGACCTGGTGTCCGCCGGCATTCCCGCTTTAAGGGTAGACCTGGTGTCCGCCTGCATTCGCCGATTAAGGGTAGACCTGGTGTCCGCCTGCATTCCCGCTTAAGGGTAGACCTGGTGTCCGCCTGCATTCGCGATTAAGGGTAGACCTGGTGTCCGCCGGCATTCCCGCTTTAAGGGGTAGACTCTGGTGTCCGCCGGCATTCGCGACTAAGGGTAGACCTGGTGTCCGCCTGCATTCCCGATTTAAGGGTAGACCTGGTGTCCGCCGCATTCCCGCTTAAGGGTAGACCTGGTGTCCGCCTGCATTCGCGATTAAGGGGTAGACCTGGTGTCCGCCTGCATTCCCGCTTTAAGGGGTAGACCTGGTGTCCGCCGGCATTCCCGACTTAAGGGTAGACCTGGTGTCCGGCCGCATTCCCGCTTAAGGGGTAGACCTGGTGTCCGCCGGCATTCCCGCTTAAGGGGTAGACCTGGTGTCCGCCTGCATTCCCGCTTAAGGGTAGACCTGGTGTCCGCCGGCATTCCCGATTAAGGGGTAGACCTGGTGTCCGCCGGCATTCCCGCTTTAAGGGTAGACCCTGGTGTCCGCCTGCATTCGCGACTAAGGGTAGACCTGGTGTCCGCCTGCATTCCCGCTTAAGGGTAGACCTGGTGTCCGCCTGCATTCCCGCTTAAGGGTAGACCTGGTGTCCGCCTGCATTCCCGCTTTAAGGGTAGACCTGGTGTCCGCCTGCATTCGCGATTAAGGGTAGACCTGGTGTCCGCCTGCATTCCCGCTTAAGGGTAGACCTGGTGTCCGCCTGCATTCCCGACTTAAGGGGTAGACCTGGTGTCCGCCTGCATTCCCGCTTTAAGGGTAGACCTGGTGTCCGCCGCATTCCCGACTAAGGGGTAGACCTGGTGTCCGCCTGCATTCCCGCTTAAGGGGTAGACCTGGTGTCCGCCTGCATTCCCGCTTAAGGGTAGACCTGGTGTCCGGCCTGGCATTCCGCGCATTAAGGGGTAGACCTGGTGTCCGCCGGCATTCCCCGCTTTAAGGGTAGACCTGGTGTCCGCCTGCATTCGCGACTAGGGGTAGACCTGGTGTCCGCCGGCATTCCCGCTTAAGGGTAGACCTGGTGTCCGCCGGCATTCCCGATTAAGGGTAGACCTGGTGTCCGCCTGCATTCCCGCTTAAGGGGTAGACCTGGTGTCCGCCTGCATTCCCGCTTAAGGGTAGACCTGGTGTCCGCCTGCATTCGCGCTTTAAGGGGTAGACCTGGTGTCCGCCTGCATTCCCGCTTAAGGGTAGACCTGGTGTCCGCCTGCATTCCCGCTTTTAAGGGGTAGACCTGGTGTCCGCCTGCATTCGCGACATAGGGTAGACCTGGTGTCCGCCTGCATTCCCGCTTTTAAGGGTAGACCTGGTGTCCGCCGGCATTCCCGCATTAAGGGGTAGACCTGGTGTCCGCCTGCATTCCCGCTTTAAGGGGTAGACCTGGTGTCCGCCGGCATTCCCGCTTAAGGGGTAGACCTGGTGTCCGCCGGCATTCCCGCTTAAGGGTAGACCCTAGGTCCGCCTGCATTCGCGACTAAGGGGTAGACCTGGTGTCCGCCTGCATTCCCGCTTTAAGGGTAGACCTGGTGTCCGCCGGCATTCCCGCATTAAGGGGTAGACCTGGTGTCCGGGCCTGCATTCGCGATTAAGGGGTAGACCTGGTGTCCGCCGGCATTCCCGATTAAGGGTAGACCTGGTGTCCGCCTGCATTCCCGCTTAAGGGGTAGACCTGGTGTCCGCCGGCATTCCCCGCTTTAAGGGGTAGACCTGGTGTCCGCCCGGCATTCCCGCGATTAAGGGGTAGACCTGGTGTCCGCCTGCATTCCCGCTTAAGGGTAGACCTGGTGTCCGCCTGCATTCCCCGACTAAGGGGTAGACCTGGTGTCCGCCGGCATTCCCCGCTTAAGGGGTAGACCTGGTGTCCGCCTGCATTCCCGCTTAAGGGTAGACCTGGTGTCCGCCGGCATTCCCGCTTAAGGGGTAGACCTGGTGTCCGCCTGCATTCCCGCTTAAGGGGTAGACCTGGTGTCCGCCCGGCATTCCCGCTTTAAGGGTAGACCTGGTGTCCGCCGGCATTCGCGCTTAAGGGGTAGACCTGGTGTCCGCCGGCATTCCCGCTTAAGGGGTAGACCTGGTGTCCGCCGGCATTCCCGCTTAAGGGTAGACCTGGTGTCCGCCGGCATTCGCGATTAAGGGGTAGACCTGGTGTCCGCCGGCATTCCCGCTTTAAGGGGTAGACCTGGTGTCCGCCTGCATTCGCGACATGGGGTAGACCTGGTGTCCGCCGGCATTCCCGCTTAAGGGGTAGACCTGGTGTCCGCCTGCATTCCCGCTTAAGGGTAGACCTGGTGTCCGCCTGCATTCCCGCTTAAGGGTAGACCTGGTGTCCGCCTGCATTCCCGCTTAAGGGTAGACCTGGTGTCCGCCTGCATTCCCGCTTAAGGGGTAGACCTGGTGTCCGCCTGCATTCCCGCTTAAGGGGTAGACCTGGTGTCCGCCGGCATTCCCGCTAAGGGGTAGACCTGGTGTCCGCCTGCATTCCCGCTTAAGGGTAGACCTGGTGTCCGCCGGCATTCCCGCTTAAGGGGTAGACCTGGTGTCCGCCTGCATTCCCGCTTAAGGGGTAGACCTGGTGTCCGCCCGCATTCCCGCTTAAGGGTAGACCTGGTGTCCGCCGGCATTCGCGATTAAGGGTAGACCCAGGTCCGCCTGCATTCCCGCTTTAAGGGTAGACCTGGTGTCCGCCGGCATTCCCGCTTAAGGGGTAGACCTGGTGTCCGCCTGCATTCCCGCTTTAAGGGGTAGACCCTGGTGTCCGCCTGCATTCCCGATTAAGGGGTAGACCTGGTGTCCGCCGGCATTCCCGCTTAAGGGGTAGACCTGGTGTCCGCCTGCATTCCCGCTTAAGGGTAGACCTGGTGTCCGCCGGCATTCCCGCTTAAGGGTAGACCTGGTGTCCGCCCGCATTCCCGCTTAAGGGTAGACCTGGTGTCCGCCTGCATTCCCGCTTAAGGGGTAGACCTGGTGTCCGCCGGCATTCCCGCTTTAAGGGTAGACCTGGTGTCCGCCTGCATTCCCGCTTAAGGGTAGACCTGGTGTCCGCCTGCATTCCCGCTTAAGGGGTAGACCTGGTGTCCGCCTGCATTCCCCGCTTTAAGGGTAGACCTGGTGTCCGCCTGCATTCGCGATTAAGGGTAGACCTGGTGTCCGCCTGCATTCCCGCTTTAAGGGTAGACCTGGTGTCCGCCGCATTCCCCGCTAAGGGTAGACCTGGTGTCCGCCGGCATTCCCGCATTAAGGGTAGACCTGGTGTCCGCCGGCATTCCCGCTTAAGGGGTAGACCTGGTGTCCGCCTGCATTCGCGATTAAGGGTAGACCTGGTGTCCGCCTGCATTCCCGCTTAAGGGTAGACCTGGTGTCCGCCTGCATTCGCTAAGGGGTAGACCTGGTGTCCGCCTGCATTCCCCGCTTAAGGGTAGACCTGGTGTCCGCCTGCATTCCCGCTTTAAGGGTAGACCTGGTGTCCGCCTGCATTCCCGCTTTAAGGGGTAGACCTGGTGTCCGCCGGCATTCCCGCTTAAGGGTAGACCTGGTGTCCGCTTCGCATTCCCGCTTAAGGGGTAGACCTGGTGTCCGCCTGCATTCGCGACTAAGGGGTAGACCTGGTGTCCGCCTGCATTCCCGCTTAAGGGGTAGACCTGGTGTCCGCCCGCATTCGCTTTATTAAGGGGTAGACCTGGTGTCCGCCTGCATTCTCGGCTTTAAGGGGTAGACCTGGTGTCCGCCGCATTCCCGCTTTAAGGGGTAGACCTGGTGTCCGCCTCGCATTCTGCCATTAAGGGGTAGACCTGGTGTCCGCCTGCATTCCCGACTAAGGGGTAGACCTGGTGTCCGGCCGGCATTCCCGCTTTAAGGGTAGACCTGGTGTCCGCCTCGCATTCCCGCCATTAAGGGGTAGACCTGGTGTCCGCCTGCATTCCCGCTTAAGGGTAGACCTGGTGTCCGCCGGCATTCCCGCTTTAAGGGGTAGACCTGGTGTCCGCCTGCATTCGCGACAAGGGTAGACCTGGTGTCCGCCGCATTCCCGCTTTAAGGGTAGACCTGGTGTCCGCCT
This sequence comes from Luscinia megarhynchos, assembly GCA_034336665.1. Lineage (NCBI taxonomy): Eukaryota > Metazoa > Chordata > Aves > Passeriformes > Muscicapidae > Luscinia > Luscinia megarhynchos. The sequence goes on along the minus strand of JAPFBE010000155.1, from coordinate 66,566 downwards.
GCATTCCCGACTAAGGGGTAGACCTGGTGTCCGCCTGCATTCCCGATTAAGGGTAGACCTGGTGTCCGCCGGCATTCCCGCTTAAGGGGTAGACCTGGTGTCCGCCTCGCATTCGCGCTTAAGGGGTAGACCTGGTGTCCGCCTGCATTCCCGCTTAAGGGGTAGACCTGGTGTCCGCCCGGCATTCCCGCGATTAAGGGGTAGACCTGGTGTCCGCCGGCATTCCCGCTTAAGGGTAGACCTGGTGTCCGCCTGCATTCCCGCTTAAGGGTAGACCTGGTGTCCGCCGGCATTCCCGAGCTTAAGGGTAGACCTGGTGTCCGCCGCATTCCCGCTTTAAGGGGTAGACCTGGTGTCCGCCTGCATTCGCGATTAAGGGTAGACCTGGTGTCCGCCTGCATTCCCGCTTTAAGGGTAGACCTGGTGTCCGGCCGGCATTCCCGCTTAAGGGGTAGACCTGGTGTCCGCCTGCATTCCCGCTTAAGGGGTAGACCTGGTGTCCGGCCTGCATTCTCATTAAGGGGTAGACCTGGTGTCCGGCATTCCCGCAGGGGTAGACCTGTGTCCGCGCATTCGCTAAGGGGTAGACCTGGTGTCCGCCTTCGCATTCCCGGCTAAGGGGTAGACCTGGTGTCCGCCTGCATTCCCGCTTAAGGGGTAGACCTGGTGTCCGCCGGCATTCCCGCGATTAAGGGGTAGACCTGGTGTCCGCCTGCATTCCCGCTTAAGGGGTAGACCTGGTGTCCGCCGGCATTCCCGCTTAAGGGGTAGACCTGGTGTCCGCCGCATTCCCGCTAAGGGGTAGACCTGTGTCCGCCGCATTCGCCAGGGGTAGACCTGGTGTCCGCCTGCATTCCCGCTTAAGGGTAGACCTGGTGTCCGCCTGCATTCGCCATTAAGGGGTAGACCTGGTGTCCGCCGGCATTCCCGCTTAAGGGGTAGACCCTGGTGTCCGCCTGCATTCGCCATTAAGGGGTAGACCTGGTGTCCGCCTGCATTCCCCGCTTAAGGGGTAGACCTGGTGTCCGCCGGCATTCCCGCTTAAGGGTAGACCTGGTGTCCGCCTTCGCATTCCCGCCTTTAAGGGGTAGACCTGGTGTCCGCCTGCATTCCCGCTTAAGGGTAGACCTGGTGTCCGCCTGCATTCCCGCTTAAGGGGTAGACCTGGTGTCCGGCCTCGCATTCCCCGCTTTAAGGGGTAGACCTGGTGTCCGCCGGCATTCCCGCTTAAGGGGTAGACCTGGTGTCCGGCCTCGCATTCGCCATTAAGGGTAGACCTGGTGTCCGCCTGCATTCCCGCTTAAGGGGTAGACCTGGTGTCCGCCTCGCATTCCCGCTTAAGGGTAGACCTGGTGTCCGCCGGCATTCCCGCTTAAGGGGTAGACCTGGTGTCCGCCTGCATTCCCGCTTAAGGGTAGACCTGGTGTCCGGCCGGCATTCTCGGCTTAAGGGGTAGACCTGGTGTCCGCCGGCATTCCCGCTTAAGGGGTAGACCTGGTGTCCGCCTGCATTCCCGCTTAAGGGGTAGACCTGGTGTCCGCCTTCGCATTCCCGCGATTAAGGGGTAGACCTGGTGTCCGCCGGCATTCCCGCTTAAGGGGTAGACCTGGTGTCCGCCTGCATTCGCGATTAAGGGGTAGACCTGGTGTCCGCCTGCATTCTCGCTTAAGGGGTAGACCTGGTGTCCGCCGGCATTCGCTGCATTAAGGGGTAGACCTGGTGTCCGCCTGCATTCCCGCTTAAGGGGTAGACCTGGTGTCCGGCCGGCATTCTCGCTGACATGGGTAGACCTGGTGTCCGCCTTCGCATTCCCGCTTTAAGGGGTAGACCTGGTGTCCGGGCCGGCATTCCCGCTTTAAGGGGTAGACCTGGTGTCCGCCTCGCATTCCCGCTTAAGGGGTAGACCTGGTGTCCGCCGCATTCCCCGCTTAAGGGGTAGACCTGGTGTCCGCCTCGCATTCCCGGAGCTTAAGGGGTAGACCTGGTGTCCGCCTGCATTCCCGCTTAAGGGGTAGACCTGGTGTCCGCCTGCATTCGCGATTAAGGGGTAGACCTGGTGTCCGCCTGCATTCCCGCTTTAAGGGGTAGACCTGGTGTCCGGGCCGGCATTCCCGCTTAAGGGGTAGACCTGGTGTCCGCCTGCATTCGCGATTAAGGGGTAGACCTGGTGTCCGCCGGCATTCCCGCTTAAGGGGTAGACCTGGTGTCCGCCGCATTCCCGCTTTAAGGGGTAGACCTGGTGTCCGCCTGCATTCCCGCTTAAGGGGTAGACCTGGTGTCCGGCCGGCATTCCCGCCATTAAGGGGTAGACCTGGTGTCCGCCTCGCATTCCCCGCTTTAAGGGGTAGACCTGGTGTCCGCCTCGCATTCGCGATTAAGGGGTAGACCTGGTGTCCGCCTCGCATTCCCCGCTTTTAAGGGGTAGACCTGGTGTCCGGCCGGCATTCGCCATTAAGGGGTAGACCTGGTGTCCGCCGCATTCCCGCTAGGGGTAGACTCAGTCCGCGCATTCTCAAGGGTAGACCTGGTGTCCGCCTGCATTCCCGCTTAAGGGGTAGACCTGGTGTCCGCCTTCGCATTCGCCATTAAGGGGTAGACCTGGTGTCCGGCCGGCATTCCCGCTTTAAGGGGTAGACCTGGTGTCCGCCTCGCATTCGCCATTAAGGGGTAGACCTGGTGTCCGCCTGCATTCCCGCTTTTAAGGGGTAGACCTGGTGTCCGCCGGCATTCCCCGCTTTAAGGGGTAGACCTGGTGTCCGCCTGCATTCCCGCTTAAGGGGTAGACCTGGTGTCCGCCTGCATTCCCGCTTAAGGGGTAGACCTGGTGTCCGCCTTCGCATTCCCGCTTTAAGGGGTAGACCTGGTGTCCGCCTGCATTCCCGCTTAAGGGGTAGACCTGGTGTCCGCCTGCATTCGCGATTAAGGGGTAGACCTGGTGTCCGCCTGCATTCCCGCTTAAGGGGTAGACCTGGTGTCCGGGCCTCGCATTCCCCGCTTAAGGGGTAGACCTGGTGTCCGGGCCTGCATTCCCGCTTAAGGGGTAGACCTGGTGTCCGCCGGCATTCCCGCTTAAGGGTAGACCTGGTGTCCGCCTCGCATTCCCGCTTAAGGGGTAGACCTGGTGTCCGCCGGCATTCCCCGCTTAAGGGGTAGACCTGGTGTCCGCCTGCATTCCCGCTTAAGGGGTAGACCTGGTGTCCGCCGGCATTCCCGCTTAAGGGGTAGACCTGGTGTCCGCCTGCATTCCCGCTTTAAGGGGTAGACCTGGTGTCCGCCGGCATTCCCGCTTTAAGGGGTAGACCTGGTGTCCGCCTTCGCATTCCCGCTTAAGGGGTAGACCTGGTGTCCGCCTGCATTCCCGCTTAAGGGGTAGACCTGGTGTCCGCCTGCATTCCCGCTTAAGGGGTAGACCTGGTGTCCGGGCCTCGCATTCCCGCTTAAGGGGTAGACCTGGTGTCCGCCTGCATTCCCCGCTTTAAGGGGTAGACCTGGTGTCCGCCTTCGCATTCGCCATTAAGGGGTAGACCTGGTGTCCGCCTGCATTCCCCGCTTAAGGGTAGACCTGGTGTCCGGCCGCATTCCCGCCATGGGTAGACCTGGTGTCCGCCTCGCATTCGCTGCATTAAGGGGTAGACCTGGTGTCCGGCCTCGCATTCCCGCTTAAGGGGTAGACCTGGTGTCCGCCGGCATTCCCGCTTAAGGGGTAGACCTGGTGTCCGGGCCGGCATTCGCGATTAAGGGGTAGACCTGGTGTCCGCCTGCATTCCCGCTTTAAGGGGTAGACCTGGTGTCCGGCCGCATTCCCGGAGCTAAGGGGTAGACCTGGTGTCCGCCTGCATTCCCGCTTAAGGGGTAGACCTGGTGTCCGGCCGGCATTCCCCGCTTTTAAGGGGTAGACCTGGTGTCCGCCGGCATTCGCGAGCTAAGGGGTAGACCTGGTGTCCGGCCTCGCATTCCCGCTTTAAGGGGTAGACCTGGTGTCCGGCCTGCATTCCCGCTTTAAGGGGTAGACCTGGTGTCCGCCTCGCATTCGCCATTAAGGGGTAGACCTGGTGTCCGGGCCTGCATTCCCGCTTAAGGGGTAGACCTGGTGTCCGCCGGCATTCCCGCTTAAGGGGTAGACCTGGTGTCCGCCTGCATTCGCCGACATAGGGTAGACCCTGGTGTCCGCCGGCATTCCCGCTTAAGGGGTAGACCTGGTGTCCGCCTGCATTCGCGATTAAGGGGTAGACCTGGTGTCCGCCTGCATTCCCCGCTTTAAGGGGTAGACCTGGTGTCCGCCTCGCATTCCCGCTTAAGGGGTAGACCTGGTGTCCGCCTTCGCATTCCCGCTTTAAGGGGTAGACCTGGTGTCCGCCTGCATTCCCGCTTTAAGGGGTAGACCTGGTGTCCGCCTCGCATTCGCTGCATTAAGGGGTAGACCTGGTGTCCGCCTGCATTCCCGCTTTAAGGGGTAGACCTGGTGTCCGCCTCGCATTCGCCGAGCTAAGGGGTAGACCTGGTGTCCGCCTGCATTCCCGCTTAAGGGGTAGACCTGGTGTCCGCCGGCATTCCCGCTTTAAGGGGTAGACTCCGGTGTCCGCCTGCATTCGCGAGCTAAGGGGTAGACCTGGTGTCCGCCGGCATTCCCGCTTTAAGGGGTAGACCTGGTGTCCGCCTCGCATTCCCGCGATTAAGGGGTAGACCTGGTGTCCGCCTGCATTCCCGCTTTAAGGGGTAGACCTGGTGTCCGCCGGCATTCCCGAGCTTAAGGGGTAGACCTGGTGTCCGCCTGCATTCCCCGCTTAAGGGGTAGACCTGGTGTCCGCCTCGCATTCCCGCTTTAAGGGGTAGACCTGGTGTCCGCCTCGCATTCCCGCTTTAAGGGGTAGACCTGGTGTCCGCCTTCGCATTCGCCATTAAGGGGTAGACCTGGTGTCCGCCTCGCATTCCCGCTTTAAGGGGTAGACCTGGTGTCCGCCTTCGCATTCCCGCTTAAGGGGTAGACCTGGTGTCCGCCTCGCATTCCCGCTTTAAGGGGTAGACCTGGTGTCCGCCTCGCATTCCCGCTTAAGGGGTAGACCTGGTGTCCGCCTCGCATTCCCGCTTTAAGGGGTAGACCTGGTGTCCGCCTCGCATTCTCGCCATTAAGGGGTAGACCTGGTGTCCGCCTCGCATTCCCCGCTTTAAGGGGTAGACCTGGTGTCCGCCTGCATTCCCGCTTAAGGGGTAGACCTGGTGTCCGCCTGCATTCCCCGCTTTAAGGGGTAGACCTGGTGTCCGCCCGCATTCCCGCTTTAAGGGGTAGACCTGGTGTCCGCCTCGCATTCCCGCTTAAGGGGTAGACCTGGTGTCCGGCCGCATTCTCGCTTAAGGGGTAGACCTGGTGTCCGCCTCGCATTCCCGCTTTAAGGGGTAGACCTGGTGTCCGCCTCGCATTCCCGCTTAAGGGGTAGACCTGGTGTCCGCCTCGCATTCCCGAGCTTAAGGGGTAGACCTGGTGTCCGCCTGCATTCCCGCTTTAAGGGGTAGACCCTGGTGTCCGCCTGCATTCGCGATTAAGGGGTAGACCTGGTGTCCGCCTGCATTCCCGCTTTAAGGGGTAGACCTGGTGTCCGGCCGCATTCCCGCTTAAGGGGTAGACCTGGTGTCCGCCTCGCATTCGCGATTAAGGGGTAGACCTGGTGTCCGCCTGCATTCCCCGCTTAAGGGGTAGACCTGGTGTCCGGCCGGCATTCCCGCTTAAGGGGTAGACCTGGTGTCCGCCTCGCATTCTCGCTTAAGGGGTAGACCTGGTGTCCGCCGGCATTCCCCGCTTAAGGGGTAGACCTGGTGTCCGGCCGGCATTCCCGCTTAAGGGGTAGACCTGGTGTCCGCCGGCATTCGCGATTAAGGGGTAGACCTGGTGTCCGCCTCGCATTCCCCGCTTTAAGGGGTAGACCTGGTGTCCGCTTCGCATTCCCGCTTAAGGGGTAGACCTGGTGTCCGCCGGCATTCCCGCTTTAAGGGGTAGACCTGGTGTCCGGCCGGCATTCCCGCTTAAGGGTAGACCTGGTGTCCGCCTCGCATTCCCGCTTTAAGGGGTAGACCTGGTGTCCGCCGGCATTCGCCGGGCTAGGGTGGATCGGCGCCAGGTCCACTTCGCTGCGGCGCTGAAGGGTCGAGACCGCTAGCTGCAACAGGTCTACCGCTGGGCGCTGAAGGGTCAGACCGGGCTGCCGCACCAGGTCTGCTTTGGGGCGGGGCTAGACCTGAGTCCGGGCCGGCATTCCCGGGCGCTAAGGGGTAGACCGCTAGCGCAACAGGTCTACTCGGGCGGCGCTGAAGGCCGGTGACCGGCTAGCGGCAACAGGTCTACTCCCGGGCGGGCGCTGGAAGGCCGGTAGACCGCTGCCGGCACCAGGTCTACCGCTGGGCGCTGAAGGTCGCGACCGCTAGCGCAACAGGTCTACCCCGCGGGCGGGCTGAAGCGTCGGTGACCGCTGCCGGCACCAGGTCTACTCGCTGGGCGGGCGCTGAAGGCTAAGACCGGCTAGCGGCAACAGGTCTACTCGCTGGCGGGCGCTGAAGGCCGGTGACCGCTAGCGCAACAGGTCTTACCCCGGGCGGGCGCTGAAGGCCGACCGCTAGCGGCAACAGGTCTACCCCCGCGGGCGCTGAAGCGTCGGTGACCGCTAGCGGCAACAGGTCTACCCTCGGGCGGCGCTGAAGGCTGACGCTAGCGCAACAGGGCTACGACCGGGCGAAGCGGCAACAGGTCTACTTCGCTGGGCGGGCGCTGAAGGCTAAGACCGGCTAGCGGCAATAGGTCTACTCCTCGGGCGGGCGCTGAAGGCCGAGACCGGCTAGCGGCAATAGGTCTACCTCGCGGGCGGGCGCTGAAGGTCGGTGACCGCTAGCGGCAATAGGTCTACCCCGCTGGGCGGGCGCTGAAGGCCGAGACCGCTAGCGGCAACAGGTCTACCCTCACGGGCGGGCGCTGAAGGTCGCGACCGCTAGCTGCAACAGGTCTACTCGCCGGGCGGGCGCCGAAGGTCGGTGACCGCTACGCAACAGGTCTACCTCGCCGGGCGGGCGCTGAAGGGTCGGCGACCGCTACGGCAACAGGTCTACTCCCCACGGGCGGCGCTGAAGGTCGCGAATCGCTAGCGGCAACAGGTCTACTTCGCTGGGCGGGCGCTGGAAGGCCGGTGACCGCTACGCAATAGGTCTACTCGCGGGCGGGCGCTGAAGGCCGAGACCGCTAGCGGCAACAGGTCTACCTCGCGGGCGGGCGCTGAAAGGCCGAGACCGCTAGCGCAACAGGTCTACCCTCGGGCGGGCGCTAAAGGTCGACTGGCTAGCGCAAAGGTCTACCGCGGGCGCTGAAGGCTAAGACCGCTAGCGCAACAGGTCTACCCCTGGCCCGAGACGGCGGCAAACGGGTTTCCCCTGTACACCGCTAGCAGCAGGCTGCTGCTGTGAAGGGGAAACCCGCCGCCTCGCCGCCGCCTCCCCGCCGCCGCTAAGCTCCCTCGCTGCTGTGATCGGGCCTGGGACCCGCTGGATGGAAGTCGAGGCCGCTGGCTCGGGCGGGCCCCCTCTTTCTCTGGGAAGAGCTGCCGCCGCTTCGGCTGCCGCTGGCGGCGCTGCTGCCCTCGCTCGCTGTTCGCCCCCCGACTCGCTGTGATCGGGCCTGGGACCCGCGTGAGGAGGGCGCTGGCTATGGGCCCGCGCGAAGCGAAGCGAGGGCGCCGCCTCTAGGGCGCCTTCTTCGCTACCGGGGCCCCCTGTCAGCTCCTCGGCCCGCCGGAGAGAGGCCTCGGAGGAAGGAAGGAAAGAAAGGAGAGGAGAGGAGAGGACGCCGCCGCCTTCGCCCCAGCGTCGGGCCGCCTCCCCTTCGGGTTCGGTTCGCTTCGCCGATCGTAGCCCGCCTCTTTAAGCCGTACAAAAAGCTTGTGTCGAGGGTTGATTTCAATAGATCGCGAGCGAGGGGAGTTGCTCTGCTACGCACGTAAACCCCGACCCAGAATCAGGTCGCCTACTTAATGATTTAGCCGAAAGTGCCCCACGCACCATGCGGTACGCGACGGGGGAGAGGCGGCGCCACGATCCGGCCCCGCCTCTCCGCTCCCTCGACCACGAAGCGGCGCTTCAAGATTGGCCCGCCTCGCCCCGCTGGGGGGCGGGCGGGCGTCGGGTTATCGCTGAAGCCCACTGAGAGCCGGGCGGCGCTAGCGGTATCGCTATCGCCTAGGCGGGATTCTGACTTAGAGGCGCTCAGTCATAAGCCCGCAGATGGTAGCTCTCACGCCAGTGGCTCCTCAGCCAAGCCGCGACGCACTAGGGGTCTGAACCCGCGTTCCTCTCGTACTGAGCAGGATTACTATTGCAACAACACATCATCAGTAGGGTAAACTAACCTGTCTCACGACGGTCTAAACCCAGCTCACGCTCCCTATTAGTGGGTGAACAATCCAACGCTTTGGTGAATTCTGCTTCACAATGATAGGAAGAGCCGACATCGAAGGGATCAAAAGCTTATCGCCGCTATGAACGCTAAGCCGCCACAAGCCAGTTATCCCTGTGGTAACTTTTTCTGACACCTCCTGCTTAAAACCCAAAAAGCCAGAAGGATCGTGGAGGCCCCGCCACGGGTCTGTATTCGTATTCGAAAATCAAGATCAAGCGAAGCTTTTGCCCTTCTGCTCCACGGGAGGTTTCCGCCCTCCCTGAGCTCGCTTTTAGGACACCTGGGCGTTACGCTTTGACAGGTGTACCGCCCCAGTCAAACTCCCCCACCTGCCGCTGTCCTCGAGTGGTCGCGTCGGGCGGGCGCCGGGCCGCTACGCCAGAAGCGAGAGCTCCCCTCGGGCTCGCCCCCCGCCCTCACCGGGTAAGTGAAAAACGATCAGAGTAGTGGTATTTCACCGGGCGGCCGGACGCCGGGCGGGCGGGTCGCCTGCCCCGCCGGAAGCGCTACCGCCTCCCCACTTATTCTACACCTCTCATGTCTCTTCACAGCGCCAGACTAGAGTCAAGCTCAACAGGGTCTTTCTTTCCCCGCTGATTCCGCCAAGCCCGTTCCCTTGGCTGTGGTTTCGCTGGATAGTAGGTAGGGACAGTGGGAATCTCGTTCATCCATTCATGCGCGTCACTAATTAGATGACGAGGCATTTGGCTATATAATAAACATATAAAAATTATATGTTCCTTTTCCGGGTTAAGTGGCCCGTCCACCTGGTCCAGATTAGAATTTTGGACCCAAATTTGGGTGATGGAATACAGACACGAATAGAAGGATGAACCCCTCCCACCCAAAACCAATTCCACTGTCCAGGTCACCGACAGCTGGGAAGGGGCTGACAAGTTTATTTAACTTTATTCATTGGGTACAACAGATCGTGCTTTGCTGGCAAATATATGTACAATATCAACGGAAGAGAGGAGCGCTCTGGATGCTAGGGCCCGGGCAGTCTTCCCTAGCCTCGTTTTAGAGAGACCGAGGGCCGTTAACAAATCAGAGTTCTTCTCATACCACTTCCCCCGCGCCCCAATGGGGAAGCCAACGAACTCAATCTCGGCTGCGTTAGTTAGTTCTTTAATCTGCTGTAATAGGCACTGATATTTCTTTGCCTTTTCAGCTGCAGCCACCTTTAATGAGGTGTTATTATGCTCGTATCTCACTGTCACATCAACCACAAGTGCCTTGCTTCCCTTTATAAAAATCAAATCAGGTTTAAACAATTCATGCTTCTCATCCCGTATGTGTGGCTCCTGAAAAACGGACCAACCCTCTCTTTTGGCCTCATTACTAAGGGTCTCACAGATGGAATTGTGCCGCTTAATCCTGGCCTCTTTGGTGATTGGACAACTCCCGATTATGTGAGCTGTTGTTTCATAATCGGCACCGCAATGTCTGCAAGATCTTACGCAGTCATCGCTTCTACCCCTGGCCAGGAATTCTCTAGTGGGGTAGACATTAGCTCTTAGTTGCAATGCTGTAATCAATTTTCTATGAGGAATGCCTCTATATCGGATCAACCATCCATTACTGATGTTATCATTCTCAAAATTCTCAATACCATGGCCCTGGGCTACCAGGTTTTTCCATCTATTAAATTCCACTTTCCGCCAGTTACAAGGTCTTGGATAGCGGACTTTGGGAACGGAGGCCTCCCATTCCGACACACCTTCACCTCCACTCCCAACACTATCATCCTTTGGAATAGGCTCCCAAATTATCGGGATGGACTCCTTTTCCCCACCAGCACGTACCCATAACTTCTCATATAAAAGTTCCAGATGTTCCCTCTTCAAAAATTGCACCAGAGTCTCATCCGAAGACTGGGCCAATCTATGCAGTCTTCTCGCCTGTATACTAGGTACAAGCGCCGATAGCTTGATAATACCTAGACCACCATCTTTACATCTCGAATACAAGATCGCATCACACGTACTCGGAGGGAGATGAAGCCATCCCTTGACTTCATTTCGAACAATTAAGTCAAGGGCTTCGAGGGGCCCACTTTTCAATTCGGTGTGGTCAGCCAGATATATTAGTCTAGGGATGGCATATGTCCTAAGTATATCGACTTTTTGGAGGGGTTTCAGTGGTGCATCACCAATCCGATGGAGCCACTCTTCCAACTTCTTCGATAAACCCGAATCGGCAAAGCCGGTCCAGGGATCAATTTGCACACCAAGATATTTCTCTGAATTCCCTGGGTCGATCATATTGAGGGGGGAACCATTAACAATCCAAGCCGAGCAGTCATTGATGGTATACGCATCCTTTGTTGGCTTGATGTAAAAGCCGTAACATTTCTCCCCCTTTGTCTGGAGGCCTGTAAGTTCACAAAAGGTCTCCAAAATCCTGATGTTATCGGACATCCCCTCCCAGGAATCACTTAGCAACACCAGATCATCGGCAAAGGCCATAGTTGTAAGTCTTAAACTTCCTTGGTGGAATCCACAACCGTTCGTCTCCAATTTACACAAAAGAGGATCAAGCGCCAGATTAAATAAAATAGGTGACATAGGGTCTCCTTGTTTGACCCCTCTTAAAATCTTAATCGGGTCTGTCTTCCCAGATTTCATACCAATAAACGTACTAATGTTCTTATACAACTCAATAACCAACTGAGTCACATGGGGATCAACCCCTCTTTGCCTCAGACCCATAATAATATGTTCATGGCTGATGGTATCAAAAGCCTTGGCAATGTCCACAAACACGACCCCCAAATGACGATGCTCCCTTTTAGCATGTCTCACCAGAAGCTGCAAAAGCTTAAGGTTTTCAGAACATCCTGACGCCCGAATAAATCCCCTCTGTCGGGGGTTAATGGGACAAGCACGGGTCAGTCTCGCCGTCACAATCCGGGAGAACAACCTAAACACCGTCGAAGCAATGGTGATAGGCCTCCAGTTGTTAATGTCACCCACCTTTTCCAAATCGGTGGATTTCGGAATCAAGACTGTCCGGCAGTCCCGGAGCAAATCAGGAATTGTTCCAGTAAACAGCCAGAGGTTGAAGATCTCCGTCAACAAGGAAAACTTCGGGTCTTTTTTAAGAAGATGACCCAAAGTAATCCCATCCGGCCCAGGAGCAGAGGTCTTAGCCATTTCATTCAAGTTCTTTTCAACCTCTTTTTCGGTTATCAGGGCTTGAAAAACGGTGTTATCAGCCCTCCCATGCGGTGGGAAGGAGTCAAGACCCTTACAATCAACCGATGTTTCCCATCTAGCCTTAAAAGCAGCGTGGACAATGCCAGATGGTATTTGGCACTGCAAAGCCTCGGTGTTATCCAGTATGATCTGTGCGAGTCTCTTTCTATGCAAATGAAACAACCTCTGATATCGAAGATATTTCCCTTTCTTCATTGCTCTTTTTCGCATCCAGTTAGCTGTTGTCTTGGATGCTTTCGACCCTTCTGGCGATTTCCGCCCCTGGTTGATTTCACATCCGCACTAAGCCCACACGAGCTACCAAAAACTTCTCATATACTTCATTCACCACAACTTCATGGATCTTGTCCATTTAAAATTTTCTCAAGGCCTCCTGGCAGCTGGTGAATCCATACCGCCAACTTCCTCTTGATGGCATCCGAGTAATGGAGCTTCAACTGTCCCTCTTGTGGCAGATCAGCACCCTGGGGGAGTTTCTTTCTTTCCCCGCCGCCTTCCCTCTACAGATGGAACTTTCATGGAGGGAACTTTCATCAGAAGGCGCTTCTTATCACTGATCTGCTTCGCAGTCTTAGATGGTATGTGCTCCATAATGAGTTGATTGATGTTCTTTCTACCAGCATATGCCACCACCAGCTGACTCAGGAGAGCTCTCCTCCTCCTCCCGGCCCACACCTTCTTGTGGGCCCCTCGTAATGATGACACCTTTGGATGGGAGGCTTCAACTGCTCCAAATTTCTCACAAGAGGATGCATCAGCTCTTGTGTTGGCCCAGGCCTATCTTGGTGGTAAAACTTCGCTGGCATACCTCACAAGTCCAATCACCAGTTGGGACCACACATACCTCCCCTTTACACCGTGGGAAGTGACAAGCAATACTGTGGTATTTCAGATTTTGTTTACCACATTTCGAGCACTTAAACCAAATCTTTTTCAGCCCGTGATTTATCTTTAGATGGTCAATCAATCCCAGCATCCGAGTAAAACGGGTGCCACAGCGGGACATGCTGGATTTTTGTCCGGACGGACACCACAGGTGTTCCAACAGGTGTCCCATCACCGCTGGGCCCAGGAAGAGCCTCACAGGTGTTCTAGGCTCTTCAACAACCGTTTGAACACACTCAGACTCACTTTCCCGAACCGGCCGCAAGGGCAAGGTCTCATAAGGTTCTGGTAAATCAGCCAAGCCCTCCCAAACAGTTTGAAGATGGAATCCAACCTCCTCAACATAGGAGGAATTCACAAACTCTAAACATACCAGCTCGAACCCCATATCACTTATTATGGGGGGTACAGATGGAATATCGGCTAATGTGACCCTGTGAGATCTAAAGGGTCCGCCTGAGTGGCCGCGATACGCATCGCGAACGTAAATCGGGCTGCACCATAGTCACAATCAAGGAAAGAAGTTAAGTCACGCCCAAGTGAGGGTAGTCAAAGTCAGCAGTGGGACCCTCTTCCACACTGCCAACCGCGCCCAACTTAGGCCCGTGGACTAGGCACTAGGCAACAGCTAAAAGCTGTGCAAAAGAATATTTTTGTTTCAGCAAAATAGTGAAACTGTCGCTGGGTGGCGAGTCCAGACAACAGGGGGGAGAAAAACTCCCCACTCACACTGGGGCAGAAGTCAACTCAGTCACTCCTTTACGGGTGTCCAGCGGGACCACTAGGAGGTGTGACTTCCGCAGTTTAGCCCAGTTAGTAACTAGCCCTCTTAAGCTGCCTTAAGAGAGTCATAGTTACTCCCGCCGCTTACCCGCGCTTTCATTGAATTTCTTCACTTTGACATTCAGAGCACTGGCAGAAATCACATCGCCAACACCGCCTTCGGCCTTCGGGCGATGCTTTGTTTTAATTAAACAGTCGGATTCCCCTGGTCCGCACTAGTTCTAAGTCGGCTGCTAGGGCGCCGGCCGAGGGCGGGCGCCGCCCGGGGACCTCTCGGGACTCCGCCTTCGCTGCCGACCGCTGGCGCTCGCCGCCTCGCTGGCGAGGGCGCCGACGCCGGCCGCTGCCGCTAGCCGGCCGCTGCCGCCTGGGGAGGCGGCCGCCCGGGCGACGACGACTTACCACGGGCGGCGATCGCCGCCGCCGCCTCGAGGGCGGGCCGGGCCGCTGCAAGGCGGGCGGGGCGGGCGGAGGATGGGCGAAGGGCGCTCGCCGAAGCTGGGGCGACCACGGAAGGGCCCGGCGCTGCCCAGAGTCGCCGCTGCTGCTGCTGCCAAGCCGCTGAGCGCTTCACCGCTGGGCGCCGTCCAGCGCGCTACGCTTCAGCCTCGGCCGCTCTCCAGCCCGACCGGACCCAGCCCTTAGAGCCAATCCTTATCCCGGTTACGGATCCGCTTGCCGACTTCCCCTTACCTACATTGTTCCAACATGCCAGAGGCTGTTCACCTTGGAGACCTGCTGCGGATATG
>JAPFBE010000155.1:22500-50000 GCA_034336665.1 Luscinia megarhynchos | reverse complement strand
CCCTCCTCCTCCTTCAACCGAAACCCCATGCTCGCCGCCACCAGAGGAGGGAGACAACGGAGCGGAGCGAGCGGAGCGAGCGGAGGGGGACGGAGAGAGACCGCGACACGGAGACTCCCAGCCCGGAGACGAGAACCTAAACAGGCATCGCCGGCAGAGACGGCCCTGACCGAGGGGAACCGACCGGGACGACGCACGACGACGCAGGGAGGAGGGGAGGGGGCGCCGGGACAACGAGGGAGCGGGTTGCGCTTCGCCCCTCGGGCGCCAAGGCCCGGGCGCTGCCGGGTAGCGACGGCACGGTACCGCCGCTGTACTCCACCTCGCGAGACAGCCGCCTGCTGGGTGGAGCCCGGGCGAGGCCCGCCGCCGCCTCTCGCCTCTCTCGCCTCTCGCCGCCAGACTGGCCGCTGCCTCCGACGCCGCCTCTCTCTCTCGCTTCTACCTCGCCGCCGCCGCCAAGACGGCGAAGGGCGCTGCCCCCTCGCTGCAAGGACGAAGCTCAGCCCCAGTCGCTCGTTTCGGGGAGCGGGGAGCTGCGGAGCGCCCCCGAAGTCTGCCTTTTAGGGGGACGAAGGTCTCTGCGCCGGGCGACGTAGGACGACGTGTCGTCGCTTCGGCCGCGGCCGACGGACCTGCGAGGTTACTCTAGCCGCTGCCGCTGGGAGGTGGGGGGCCCCCCCGGACGGCGATTGATCGCTGCTTGACGCCAGATAGGCGTGAGCTCCGGAGGAACCCGGGCCGCAGTGCGCTCGGCGTCGGCGATCAATGTGTCCTGCAATTCACATTAATTCTCGCAGCTAGCTGCGCTTCTTCATCGACGCACGAGCCGAAAGTGATCCACCGCTAAGAGTTGTCTGGTTTTCGCACCGACTCGCTGGCGCTGGAGGGGTCGGGACCGCCTACGCTTCAGCCGGGCGCCCCCCCTTGGCTTTCGGACCGCACGGCAGCACACAGGCGCCAATTCCAAACGGAGGAGAGACAGGAGGGGAAAAACCCCACCTTACGCCTCCCAAGGCCGCCCTCAGCGGGCGGGGGGCTCAAGGCTTCGACCGCCTCCCCCGCCGCCATGGGGGAGACGCCGCCCGCAAGGCCTCTTTGGCTCTTCGGAGGCGGCCTAGGCGCCCGGGCTCGCCCGCCTTCTGCATCGGAGAGGTTGGCGCTTTCGCTGCCAACGCTGACCGGACCGCGACCGCGACCGCCTTCGCCGCTGGACGGCGCTCCGCCCTGACCTCGCCACGGGACCCGGCCGCCTTCGCGTCGGCGCTGGGCGACGCCGCCGCTGCCCCTCGGCCACGCTTTCCGCTTTCGGCCGGCCGATCGGGCGGACTGTCGCTGCAGGCCGCCAAGCCGCCGAGCGCTGGCCGCCCCCTTTGCTTCCCAGCTGCCTTACGGACGCCTTCGCTGGAACGCCGCCGGCGCATCGCCACTCTTCCGCCGGGCGCAACCCCTCCTGCGCTGGACCGTTTCTCGCCGCTGGCCGGAGCTCGGCGGCCGCTGCCCGCCGCCGGGCGCCGGAGGCGGACGCCACCGACGCACTCCGGAAAGCCGGGCGCCGCTGAAAAGCCGGAGGCCTGCCGCCGGGCGAGACTCCACCGCCGCCGCCGCTCTCGCCGGAGCACCTTTGGCGCCGCACGCCGCCAGGCGGCAGGCGACGGGCGCCAGTCGGGGTAACGCCGCCTCGCTCTCGCCGGGGACCGGGCGCTGGAGCGCTCCTCGCGTCGCCTCTCGCGACGCTTTTAATTCCCTTGGCGGTCGCGACGCTGCCGGAAAGGAAGAGCGACGGGGAAGCGACGGGCGGGCCCGGCCGGACGGCCGCTGGCGGGCGCTTTTCCGGGGGACACTGACCCGGGCGGCGACGCCGCCACACCGGCATCGGGTCGCCAAGGCCGGCCTCCGGCCGACGGAGGGAGACCGCCGAGCGCCGCCCGCACGGCACGGCACGGCACGGCACTGCACGGCACGGGAGAGGGCCGCCGAGATAGGAGGGATGGCCGGCGGCACGGGCGTCGCCGGGCCGACGCCTCTTCGGGCACAAGGCCGCCGAGGTAAGAGGCGCTGCCGCTGCCTCGACGCTGCCGGGCGCTGGCGCTGCTAGTGGTAAAGGGCGGCGCCGAGAGGCGAGAGCGTGGCGGGCTCCCGGGCGTCGCCACCCCGCGGCCGACGAGGGGCTGAGGCACTGCCAGCAGCCGGGCCAGGCCCGTGTCGAGGGCGAAGCGGGTCGGCCTCGCTGCCGACCCCGGTTCGTTCGCTGTCGCTACGGGTTCTCCGCCGAGACCGGGCCGCAGATGGGGGGCAGGGCGCCCTCCCCGGTAAGGCACGGCTGCCCCTCGCCCGCTGGACGCCGACCGACAGCGAGGGAGGGAGCGGCCGGCGGCCGCGGACGCCACCGCTGGGGGGATCGGGCGGGAGCGGGCTGCTCCCTACCCCTCGCTGATGGCGCCACGCCGCCGCCTCGCACCGCCTCGCTGCCGCCGCCGCCGCCGCTGGGCGGGGCGCGTGTCGAGTCAGCCTGAAGTCTTTAAACTCTCCGCTCGCCCGGGCGGCTCTCTCTCCTCTCCCTACCGGCTTCCCCCCAACGGGCGCGGTGACGCACGCCGAGGGGAAAAAGCCGGCGGGTATGGACGGGTCGCCGAGGCGCTGGAGCGCTAGGTACCTGACCCTGGGGCGAGGGGAAACGACCTGCATGGCTCCCCGCTGGGTGCTCTCCCCCGCTGCCACCTTCGGGGAGCGCCCGCTAGTGGGCGCTCCCGACGCCCCGCTGCCACCGCCGCTGCCGTCCGGCCTCGGGGCCCGGGTTTCTCAGTAGCCCGGGCGCTGCGCTCGAGGGACCGCCATGCTCGGCCGCTTCGCCGGCGCTGCTGCTGGACGCTGCCCGCCGCTGAAACTCGCCACGCCTCGCCGAAAGTGCGAGGCGTGAGCGCCGGGCGACCGGGCGTTTCGGGCGGCGCCGGCCGCTGTGGCGTAGGCTCGAGGTCGTCTGCCGTCTCAGCCCGGGCGGGACGGACCGACAGCGACCGACGCGGGCGGGGGAAGAAGAAGGCGGCCTCGGGCGCCGGCCGGCCAGCCCGGCCAGCTTTCCTGGCGGGCGCCCGGTCGCGACGCTGCTGTCTAGCGCTGGGTCGGCCCCGCCTGCCAAGACGGTGGGCGGGCGCTATGCTGCTGGGCGGCTTCGCCGGCCGAAGCTTTTCCCCCCGCTGGAGAGATGCCTGCGCCGCCTTCCGCTCTCTCTCGCTCTCTGGGCTGTTGCTGCGCTGGGCGCCGGGAAGGGCGTGCGGCCCCCTCCCTCCCTCCGCGAGAGGGGAGCCGCTGGCGTGCGAACGAAAACGGGCGCTGGGCGCGCAGGCGCCGCCCCCCCACCGGTAATGATCCTTCCGCAGGTTCACTCCACGGAAACCTTTGTTACGACTTTTTACTTCCTCTAGATAGTCAAGTTCGACCGCCTTTCGACGCCCGCAGGGCTCGTACGACTTCGCCGGGCCGCATCCGAGGACCTCACTAAACCATCCAATCGGTAGTAGCGACGGGCGTGTGTGTACAAAGGGCAGGGACTTAATCAACGCCGGAAGCTTATGACCCGCGACTTACTGGGAATTCCTCGCTCACGGGAAGAATTGTAATCCCCGCATCCCCATCACTTAATGGGGTTCAACGGGAGCTACCCGCGCTTCGCCGGGCGGAGGGTAGGCACAAGCTGAGCCAGTCAGTGTAGCGCTGCGGCGCCCCCGGACATCTAAGGGCATCACAGACCTGTTATTGCTCATCTCGGGTGGCTGAACGCCACTTGTCCCTCTAAGAAGTTGGACGCCGACCGCCTTCGGGGTCGCGAACTAGTTAGCATGCCAGAGTCTCGCTCGTTATCGGAATTAACCAGACAAATCGCCTCCACCAACTAAGAACGCCATGCACCACCACCCACGGAATCGGTGAAAGAGCTCTCAATCTGTCAATCCTGTC
The DNA here is from genome assembly GCA_034336665.1 of Luscinia megarhynchos. NCBI lineage: Eukaryota > Metazoa > Chordata > Aves > Passeriformes > Muscicapidae > Luscinia > Luscinia megarhynchos. Next base: position 46,043 of record JAPFBE010000155.1, on the reverse strand, counting down.
CGTGTCCGGGCCGGGTGAGGTTTCCCGTGTTGAGTCAATTAAGCCGCAGGCTCCACTCCTGGTGGTGCCCTTCCGCCAATTCCTTTAAGTTTCAGCTTTGCAACTATACTTCCCCCCGGAACCCAAAGACTTGGGTTTCCCGGGAGCTGCCCGGGCGGGTCATGGGAATAACGCCGCCGGATCGCCAGTCGGCATCGCTTATGGTCGGAACTACGACGGTATCTGATCGCTCTTCTAACCTCCCGACTTTCGCTCTTGATTAATGAAAACATTCTTGGCAATGCTTTTCTAGGCCGCCTTGGCGCCGTCCAAGAATTTCACCTCTAGCCGCACAATACTTAATGCCCCCGGCCGCCCCTCTTAATCATGGCCCCGCTTCCTAAAAACCAACAAAATAGAACCGGAGTCCTATTCCATTATTCCTAGTTGCAGCATGCCGGGCGGCCGGCCTGCTTTGAACACTCTAATTTTCTCAGTAAACGCCGGGCCCCGCTAGGACACTCAGCTAAGAGCATCGAGGGGGCGCCGAGAGGCAGGGGCTGGGACAGGCGGTGGCTTCGCCCTCACGGGCGGACCGCCAGCTCGGATCCCAAGATCCAACTACGAGCTTTTTAACTGCAGCAACTTTAAGATACGCTATTGAGCTGGAATTACCGCTGCTGCTGGCACCAGACTTGCCCTCCAATGGATCCTCGCCAAGGATTTAAAGTGCGCCATTCCAATTACAGGGCCTCGGAAGAGTCCTGTATTGTTATTTTTCGTCACTACCTCCCCCGGTCGGAGTGGGTAATTTGCGCCGCCTGTTGCCTTTCCTTGGATGTGGTAGCCGCTTTCAGGCTCCCTCTCCGAATCGGAACCCCGATTCCCCGGCCACCCGTGGTCACCATGGTAGGCACAGACAGTACCATCGAAAGTTGATAGGGCAGACATTCGAATAAGTCGCCGCCGCGAGGGCGCGGCGATCGGCTCGAGGTTATCTAGAGTCACTAAAGCTGCCGGGCGGGCCCGGGTTGGTTTTGGTCTGATAAATGCACGCTGCCCCCGGAGGTCGGGCGCCGTCGGCATGTATTAGCTCTAGAATTACCACAGTTATCCAAGGAGCGGAGAGGAGCCACCAAAGGAACCATAACTGATTTAATGAGCCATTCGCAGTTTCACTGTACCGCCTGCGGTGTACTTAGACATGCATGGCTTAAGCTTTGAGACAAGCATATGCTACTGGTAGGATCAACTAGGTAGTCGCCATTACCTGCTGGGCGGCGCGCTACGGGCGGCGCTCAAGGAAGCCCGACCGCCCGCCCGGGCGAACAGCCTCTGCCAACCCTGACCGCCTCGCTTTCTCTCTTCTCTCGCTTCTCTCGGTCACGCCCGACCGGGCGGGCGGCATGGCGGCGGGCGGCCGGGCGACATCGCTACATGCCTCGGGCGGGCGCTTGGGCGGGGAACGGCGCCACGCTGCTGAGCGACTTCACCTCGGCCGGGCGGCGGGAGGCGGAGACGCCTCGGGCGACATCGGCCGACTCCCCGGGCGGTCGGCTCCTTCCCGCCACGCCGCTGTGGCAAGGAGCCGGACCGCTGGCGCAGCTTTCTTTCTCGCCTCGGACAACAACGCCAGCCTTTTTTTCTTCGCCTTCCTTCCCCGCTTTTTTCTCTTTCGCTTTTCTCTCTCGCTTCTGTTTCTCTTCGGGCCCGCGCTCTTCGGAGACTCGGCCTCGCTGCTCCGACAGTCACGGGCGCGCTGGCGCGCTACCGGACGGGGGCTCGGTTGGGCTGACCCGCCCTCGGTGGCCGGGCTCCCGAAAAAGCACCGGACGCAGTTAGAGGAGACAGCGACTCGACGAGGCGGGCGCTGCCCGACACCCGAGGCCCCGAGGCCGGGGCGGCTCGCTCTGCAGCAGGCGGCGGCGCTGACTCAAGGAGCTGTGCGGTGCGCTGCTGAACGGGCTCTTTTCCCCCGTCCGCGCTCCCCATCGGTTCTCATCCCCTTTCTCTTTCTCTCCGCCTTCCCTCGGGGGACCGCGCTCTTTCTCTCGCTCGAAGCTCGAAGCCGCGACCGCCGCTCGAAGCGCTGCTCGCGTCGGCACACCTTAACGGGCGTATACTCGGCACCGGCCGCACCGCACCTCGCTAGCTTCCAAGGACACCTGAGGACTGGCGGGCCACGCGGCCGCCACACAGCCCGGGACGGTAAAGACGCTTCCTCCCCCCAAAGCAGCGGGAGGAGCGACACTGCCTTCGCGACGGGCGGGGTGGCCGATCGGAAAGGAGACCGCCTCTGCTCGAGAAGTTGGCACCGCCGTAGGCTTCCCCCATGACAGAGAGAAGCCCCGGGGAGAGGTGCCCGCCAGCCGAGGGCCCTTTCCCGACGCCACCCGAGGAACCACCTCATCGGACGCTTCGGAGACAAAGGCCCCGCGGCCACGCCTTCCCGGGGACAACAGAAAACCGAAAAAGAGGAAAAAGACAAAAGCACACTACGCTGCCGCACGACCCGCGGCTAGCCACGGGGTCACGGGCTCGCGGCGGGGTCGGGGCGGGGCGAGACTCGAGACTCAACTCCCCCTAAAACCCCCCATCCGCCTTCGGGCCGACGGTCTCGAGCTCCGCCAGCTGGGACTGGAGGCGGGGGCGAGACTCGAGACTCAACTCCCCCTAAAACCCCCATCCGCCCGGGCCGCACGGATTCTCTCGGCCCTCTCGCCAGCACACAGCGCCTTCTGGGCCTTCGCTTCGTGGCCCGCGAATTTTCGCCGTCAGCTGCTGCAGCCGCTGCTTAAGGCCGCTGCGGAGAAAAAGTTAAGGGAAAAGGCCGGGCGGCCCCCACACCGGGCCACGCTCTGAAAAAGCAGAGCCGCTTCGCGAACTCCAGCCCGGCCGGGCAGCCACCGCGAGCCGGGCAGTAGGCCAGACCCCACACGCCGCCTCGCCACGGTGGCTCGGATCGCACTAGCCGAGGGGAGATGGGCGAGGCGCCGCCGCCGCCCCCCTACATCGCCGGGGGCTTTTCTTCGCTTCTGTCGCGTTCGCCCGCTTACGGGCGCAGCCGCCACCGCCGCCGCCGCCACCGCTAAAATGAATACTCCGCCTCGCTACGCTGTGGTCCCCGGCTTAGGGCCGAGGGAAGGGGAACCATGCTTTCAACGTAGGCACGGCGGGAAGGTGCCGCCAACCCCGGCCGGCAAACTCCACGGGCGACTTCCCGCCACCGAAAGCCCCCACCTTGGGCGAAGCCGAGGCGTAGGCCGGATGCCCCACCGCACGCCTCTCGCTTAACCTCTTTCCCAGGCGGACGCCTTCTGGGCAAGACGGGTCGGGAGCGGGAACGAGGCCGAGCGAAGCCGTGCTCTCGGGGAGCTCTCGGGAAGGGGCCGGGAACTCTACCACTCGGCAGGCTCAACGCAATCCCCGCCGCTGCCCAGCCCCCGGGCTGCCGGTAAAAGCGCACCGACCGGCAGTCGGCGAACGCCGCACTCCGCCAGGAGGCTGGCCGGCCCCGCTTAAGGCCGGGCGAAAGGACGAGGCGCCGCCGCCGCTCGCCACTCGCCGCCGGAGGAGCGAAGCGGGCACCCGCTCCCCTTCGCTAAAACCGGCAGCAGCCGGGTCGAGCGGGACACGCCGCCGCTGCTTGATCTCGCTTTCTCGGGCTCCCCCCGCCTACCTGGCTCTGGGCCGGGAGCACAGCTCGCATCGCCTCGCTGCTGGCCGGCAGCAGCCGGGTCGAGCGGGACACGCCAGCTGCTTCGGCCTTCGCTCTCGGGTCTCCCCGCCTACCTGGCTCTGGGCCGGGGAGCACAGCTCGCGATCGCCTCGCTGCTAAACCGCAGCAGCCGGGCCGAGCGGGACACGCTGCCGCTGCTTCGCCTCGCTTTCTCGGGTCTCCCCGCCACCTGGCCTGGGCCGGGAGCACAGCTCGCGACGCTCGCTACAACCGCAGCAGCCGGGTCGAGCGGGACACGCCGCTGCTTCGGCTTCGCTTTCCTCGGTCTCCCCCGCCTCACCTGGCCTGGGCCGGGAGCACAGCTCGCGATCGCCTCGCTGCTGGCCGCAGCAGCCGGGTCGAGCGGGACACGCCGCTGCTTCGCCTTCGCTTCGGGTCTCCCCGCTCGCCTGGCCCCGGCCGGGAGCAGCTCGGCCGCCTCCACCCCGTCCTAGTACACTGGTGGTACGGGAATGCCGGACAAAGCCCCGGAGAGTCCTTGCCGCATTGGCGTGTACGGTTCCTGAGCCGCACGATCGCTTCCGCTGTCGCCTCTTTTCCGCCTTCACGGACACAGGCACCGCGACAGCTCGCGGGGAGACGGCCCGTAACCTCGCCTCCCATAATACGGACAAGCGGGCCCAGGCGGCCGACGCAGCACAAGAGAACGGCTTAGGTGACCGGGTGGCGAGCGGAGCACGCCGCCTCCTACGATGAGGCAGCCGGAGGCAGCCGAAACAGCGACCCCTTAGCGCATTTCTCGAGGGACACCAGGTCTACCCAGCCAGCGGGTAGACCTGGTGTCCGGCCGGCATTCCCGCTTAAGGGTAGACCTGGTGTCCGCCGCATTCCCGAGCTAAGGGGTAGACCTGGTGTCCGGCCGCATTCCCGCTTAAGGGGTAGACCTGGTGTCCGCCTGCATTCCCGCCATTAAGGGGTAGACCTGGTGTCCGCCTGCATTCCCGCTTAAGGGGTAGACCTGGTGTCCGCCTGCATTCCCCGCTTAAGGGGTAGACCTGGTGTCCGCCTGCATTCCCGCTTTAAGGGGTAGACCTGGTGTCCGCCTCGCATTCCCGCTTAAGGGGTAGACCTGGTGTCCGCCTGCATTCCCGCTTTAAGGGGTAGACCTGGTGTCCGCCTGCATTCCCGCTTAAGGGGTAGACCTGGTGTCCGCCGCATTCCCGCTTAAGGGGTAGACCTGGTGTCCGGCCCTGCATTCCCGCTTAAGGGGTAGACCTGGTGTCCGCCTGCATTCCCGCTTAAGGGGTAGACCTGGTGTCCGCCGCATTCCCCGCTTAAGGGTAGACCTGGTGTCCAGCATTCCCGGCTAGGGGTAGACCTAGGTCCGCTGCATTCCCCGCTTTAAGGGGTAGACCTGGTGTCCGCCTGCATTCCCGGGCTTTAAGGGGTAGACCTGGTGTCCGCCTGCATTCCCGCTTTAAGGGGTAGACCTGGTGTCCGCCTCGCATTCCCCGCTTAAGGGGTAGACCTGGTGTCCGCCTGCATTCTCGGGCGATTAAGGGGTAGACCTGGTGTCCGCCTGCATTCCCCGCTTAAGGGGTAGACCTATGTCCGCCCTGCATTCGCGATTAAGGGGTAGACCCTGGTGTCCGCCTCGCATTCCCCGCTTAAGGGGTAGACCTGGTGTCCGCCTCGCATTCCCGCTTAAGGGGTAGACCTGGTGTCCGCCGCATTCCCGCTTTAAGGGGTAGACCCAGTCCGCCGCATTCCCGCTTTAAGGGGTAGACCCAGGGTCCGCCTGCATTCGCATTAAGGGGTAGACCTGGTGTCCGCCTGCATTCCCCGCTTTAAGGGGTAGACCTGGTGTCCGCCTGCATTCACGCTAAGGGGTAGACTCTGGTGTCCGCCTGCATTCCCGCTTAAGGGGTAGACCTGGTGTCCGCCTCGCATTCCCGCTTTAAGGGGTAGACCTGGTGTCCGCCTGCATTCTCGCATTAAGGGGTAGACCTGGTGTCCGCCTCGCATTCCCGCTTAAGGGGTAGACCCAGGTCCGCCTCGCATTCCCCGATTAAGGGGTAGACCTGGTGTCCGCCTGCATTCCCGCTTAAGGGGTAGACCTGGTGTCCGCCGGCATTCCCGCTTTAAGGGTAGACCTGGTGTCCGCCTCGCATTCGCGATTAAGGGGTAGACCTGGTGTCCGGCCGCATTCCCCGCTTTAAGGGGTAGACCTGGTGTCCGCCGGCATTCCCGCTTAAGGGGTAGACCTGGTGTCCGCCCTGCATTCCCGCTTAAGGGGTAGACCTGGTGTCCGCCTGCATTCGCGATTAAGGGGTAGACCTGGTGTCCGCCTCGCATTCCCGCTTAAGGGGTAGACCTGGTGTCCGCCTCGCATTCCCGCTTAAGGGGTAGACTCCAGGTCCTGCATTCCCGCAGGGGTAGACCTGATGTCCCCGCTTAAGGGGTAGACCTGGTGTCCGCCTGCATTCCCGCTTAAGGGGTAGACCTGGTGTCCGGCCGGCATTCCCGCTTTAAGGGGTAGACCTGGTGTCCGCCGGCATTCGCCATTAAGGGGTAGACCTGGTGTCCGCCTTCGCATTCCCCGCTTTAAGGGGTAGACCTGGTGTCCGCCTGCATTCCCGCTTTAAGGGGTAGACCTGGTGTCCGCCTCGCATTCGCGACATGGGTAGACCTGGTGTCCGCCTGCATTCCCGCTTAAGGGGTAGACCTGGTGTCCGGCCTGCATTCCCGCTTAAGGGGTAGACCTGGTGTCCGGCCGCATTCCCGCTTAAGGGGTAGACCTGGTGTCCGCCTCGCATTCCCGCTTAAGGGGTAGACCTGGTGTCCGCCGGCATTCCCCGCTTTAAGGGGTAGACCTGGTGTCCGCCTCGCATTCGCGATTAAGGGGTAGACCTGGTGTCCGCCGGCATTCCCGCTTAAGGGGTAGACCTGGTGTCCGCCTCGCATTCCCGCTTAAGGGGTAGACCTGGTGTCCGCCTGCATTCCCCGCTTTAAGGGGTAGACCTGGTGTCCGGCCGGCATTCCCCGCTTTAAGGGGTAGACCTGGTGTCCGGCCTCGCATTCCCCGCTTTAAGGGGTAGACCTGGTGTCCGGCCGGCATTCCCGCTTAAGGGGTAGACCTGGTGTCCGCCTGCATTCCCGCTTTAAGGGGTAGACCTGGTGTCCGCCTCGCATTCCCGCTTTAAGGGGTAGACCCAGGTCCGCCTGCATTCCCCGCTTTAAGGGGTAGACTCCAGGTCCGCCTCGCATTCCCGCTTAAGGGGTAGACCTGGTGTCCGCCTGCATTCCCGCTTAAGGGGTAGACCTGGTGTCCGCCTCGGCATTCCCGCTTTAAGGGGTAGACCCAGGTCCGCCTGCATTCCCGCTTTAAGGGGTAGACCCAGGTCCGCCTCGCATTCCCGAGCTTAAGGGGTAGACCTGGTGTCCGGCCGCATTCCCGCTTAAGGGGTAGACCTGGTGTCCGGCCGGCATTCCCGCGATTAAGGGGTAGACCTGGTGTCCGCCTCGCATTCCCGCTTAAGGGGTAGACCTGGTGTCCGGCCGCATTCCCGCTTTAAGGGGTAGACCTGGTGTCCGCCTGCATTCCCGCTTTAAGGGGTAGACCTGGTGTCCGGCCGGCATTCCCGCTTAAGGGTAGACCTGGTGTCCGCCTGCATTCCCGAGCTTAAGGGGTAGACCTGGTGTCCGCCTCGCATTCCCGCTTAAGGGGTAGACCTGGTGTCCGCCGGCATTCCCGCTTAAGGGGTAGACCTGGTGTCCGCCTGCATTCCCCGCTTAAGGGGTAGACCTGGTGTCCGCCGGCATTCCCCGCTTAAGGGGTAGACCTGGTGTCCGCTTCGCATTCCCGCTTAAGGGGTAGACCTGGTGTCCGGCCGGCATTCCCGCTTTAAGGGGTAGACCTGGTGTCCGCCTCGCATTCCCGCTTAAGGGGTAGACCTGGTGTCCGCCTGCATTCCCCGCTTAAGGGGTAGACCTGGTGTCCGCCTGCATTCCCGCTTTAAGGGGTAGACCTGGTGTCCGCCTGCATTCCCGCTTTAAGGGGTAGACCTGGTGTCCGCCCGCATTCCCCGCTTAAGGGGTAGACCTGGTGTCCGCCGGCATTCCCGCCATTAAGGGGTAGACCTGGTGTCCGCCTCGCATTCCCGCTTTAAGGGGTAGACCTGGTGTCCGCCGGCATTCTCGCTTAAGGGGTAGACCTGGTGTCCGCCTGCATTCCCCGCTTAAGGGGTAGACCTGGTGTCCGGCCGGCATTCCCGCTTAAGGGGTAGACCTGGTGTCCGCCTCGCATTCGCCATTAAGGGGTAGACCTATGTCCGCCGGCATTCCCCGCTTTAAGGGGTAGACCTGGTGTCCGGCCGGCATTCCCGCTTAAGGGGTAGACCTGGTGTCCGCCTCGCATTCCCGCTTTTAAGGGGTAGACCTGGTGTCCGCCTGCATTCCCCGCTTAAGGGGTAGACCCAGTCCGCCTCGCATTCCCGCTTAAGGGGTAGACCTGGTGTCCGCCGGCATTCCCGCTTTAAGGGGTAGACCTGGTGTCCGCCGGCATTCCCCGCTTAAGGGGTAGACCTGGTGTCCGCCTGCATTCCCGCGATTAAGGGGTAGACCTGGTGTCCGCCTCGCATTCCCGCTTAAGGGGTAGACCTGGTGTCCGCCGGCATTCCCGCTTAAGGGGTAGACCTGGTGTCCGCCTGCATTCCCCGCTTAAGGGGTAGACTCATGTCCGCCTGCATTCCCGAAGCTAAGGGGTAGACCTGGTGTCCGCCTGCATTCCCCGCTTAAGGGGTAGACTCCGGTGTCCGGCCGGCATTCCCCGCTTAAGGGGTAGACCTGGTGTCCGCCTGCATTCCCCGCTTTAAGGGGTAGACCTGGTGTCCGCCTCGCATTCCCGCTTTAAGGGGTAGACCTGGTGTCCGCCTCGCATTCCCGCTTAAGGGGTAGACCTGGTGTCCGCCTCGCATTCCCGCTTAAGGGGTAGACCCAGGTCCGCCTCGCATTCGAGCTAAGGGGTAGACCTGGTGTCCGCCTGCATTCCCCGCTTTAAGGGGTAGACCTGGTGTCCGCCTTCGCATTCCCGCTTAAGGGGTAGACCTGGTGTCCGCCTCGCATTCCCCGCTTAAGGGGTAGACCTGGTGTCCGGCCTGCATTCCCGCTTTAAGGGGTAGACCTGGTGTCCGCCTGCATTCCCGCGATTAAGGGGTAGACCTGGTGTCCGCCTCGCATTCCCCGCTTTAAGGGGTAGACCTGGTGTCCGCCTCGCATTCGCGATTAAGGGGTAGACCTGGTGTCCGCCTCGCATTCCCGCTTTAAGGGGTAGACCTGGTGTCCGCCTGCATTCCCGCCATTAAGGGGTAGACCTGGTGTCCGCCTGCATTCCCGCTTTAAGGGGTAGACCTGGTGTCCGGCCGGCATTCCCGCTTTTAAGGGGTAGACCTGGTGTCCGCCTGCATTCCCCGCTTTAAGGGGTAGACCTGGTGTCCGCCTGCATTCCCGCTTAAGGGGTAGACCTGGTGTCCGGCCGCATTCCCGCTTAAGGGTAGACCTGGTGTCCGCCTCGCATTCCCGCTTAAGGGGTAGACCTGGTGTCCGGCCGGCATTCCCGCTTTAAGGGGTAGACCTGGTGTCCGCCTGCATTCCCGCTTAAGGGGTAGACCTGGTGTCCGCCTGCATTCCCGCTTAAGGGGTAGACCTGGTGTCCGCCGGCATTCCCGCTTTAAGGGGTAGACCTGGTGTCCGCCTCGCATTCCCGCTTAAGGGGTAGACCTGGTGTCCGCCTCGCATTCCCGCTTAAGGGGTAGACCTGGTGTCCGCCTGCATTCCCGCTTTAAGGGGTAGACCTGGTGTCCGCCTGCATTCCCCGCTTAAGGGGTAGACCTGGTGTCCGCCGGCATTCCCGCGATTAAGGGGTAGACCTGGTGTCCGCCTCGCATTCCCGCTTAAGGGGTAGACCTGGTGTCCGGCCGCATTCCCGCTTTAAGGGGTAGACCTGGTGTCCGCCTGCATTCCCGCTTTAAGGGGTAGACCTGGTGTCCGCCGGCATTCCCGCTTAAGGGGTAGACCTGGTGTCCGCCTGCATTCCCGCTTAAGGGGTAGACCTGGTGTCCGCCTGCATTCCCGCTTAAGGGTAGACCTGGTGTCCGGCCGGCATTCCCGCTTAAGGGGTAGACCTGGTGTCCGGCCGGCATTCCCGCTTAAGGGGTAGACCTGGTGTCCGCCTCGCATTCCCGCTTAAGGGGTAGACCTGGTGTCCGCCGCATTCCCGCTTAAGGGGTAGACCTGGTGTCCGGCCTGCATTCCCGCTTAAGGGGTAGACCTGGTGTCCGCCGCATTCCCCGCTTAAGGGGTAGACCTGGTGTCCGCCTCGCATTCCCGATTAAGGGGTAGACCTGGTGTCCGCCTCGCATTCCCGCTTTAAGGGGTAGACCTGGTGTCCGCCGGCATTCCCGCTTAAGGGTAGACCTGGTGTCCGGCCGGCATTCCCGCTTAAGGGGTAGACCTGGTGTCCGCCTGCATTCCCGCTTAAGGGGTAGACCTGGTGTCCGCCTCGCATTCCCGCTTAAGGGGTAGACCTGGTGTCCGCCTGCATTCCCGCTTAAGGGGTAGACCTGGTGTCCGCCGGCATTCCCCGCTTTAAGGGGTAGACCTGGTGTCCGCCTCGCATTCGCCATTAAGGGGTAGACCTGGTGTCCGCCTCGCATTCCCGCTTAAGGGGTAGACCTGGTGTCCGGCCGCATTCCCGCTTAAGGGGTAGACCTGGTGTCCGCCTCGCATTCCCCGCTTTAAGGTAGACCTGGTGTCCGGCCGGCATTCCCGCTTAAGGGGTAGACCTGGTGTCCGCCTCGCATTCCCGCTTTAAGGGGTAGACCTGGTGTCCGCCTGCATTCCCGCTTAAGGGGTAGACCTGGTGTCCGCCTGCATTCCCGCTTAAGGGGTAGACCTGGTGTCCGCCTCGCATTCCCCGCTTAAGGGGTAGACCTGGTGTCCGCCTGCATTCGCCATTAAGGGGTAGACCTGGTGTCCGCCTGCATTCCCGCTTAAGGGGTAGACCTGGTGTCCGCCGGCATTCCCCGCTTAAGGGGTAGACCTGGTGTCCGCCTCGCATTCCCGCTTAAGGGGTAGACCTGGTGTCCGCCTGCATTCCCCGCTTAAGGGGTAGACCTGGTGTCCGCCGGCATTCCCGCCATTAAGGGGTAGACCTGGTGTCCGGCCGCATTCCCGCTTAAGGGGTAGACCTGGTGTCCGCCGGCATTCGCTAGGGTAGACGAAGGGTAGACCTGGTGTCCGCCTGCATTCCCGCTTAAGGGTAGACCTGGTGTCCGCCTGCATTCCCGCTTAAGGGGTAGACCTGGTGTCCGCCTGCATTCCCGCTTAAGGGGTAGACCTGGTGTCCGCCGGCATTCCCGCTTAAGGGGTAGACCTGGTGTCCGCCGGCATTCCCGCTTAAGGGGTAGACCTGGTGTCCGGCCGCATTCCCGCGATTAAGGGGTAGACCTGGTGTCCGCCTGCATTCCCGCTTAAGGGGTAGACCTGGTGTCCGGCCGCATTCGCTGACATGGGTAGACCTGGTGTCCGCCTGCATTCCCGCTTAAGGGGTAGACCTGGTGTCCGCCTGCATTCCCGCTTAAGGGGTAGACCTGGTGTCCGCCCGCATTCCCCGCTTAAGGGGTAGACCCAGGTCCGCCTGCATTCCCCGCTTAAGGGTAGACCTGGTGTCCGCCGGCATTCCCGCTTAAGGGGTAGACCTGGTGTCCGCCTGCATTCCCCGCTTTAAGGGGTAGACCTGGTGTCCGCCGGCATTCCCGCTTAAGGGGTAGACCTGGTGTCCGCCGCATTCGCGATTAAGGGGTAGACCTGGTGTCCGCCTGCATTCCCCGCTTTAAGGGGTAGACCTGGTGTCCGCCTGCATTCGCGAGCTAAGGGGTAGACCTGGTGTCCGCCTCGCATTCCCCGCTTTAAGGGGTAGACCTGGTGTCCGCTCGCATTCCCGCTTAAGGGGTAGACCTGGTGTCCGCCTGCATTCCCGCTTTAAGGGGTAGACCTGGTGTCCGCCGGCATTCCCGCTTAAGGGGTAGACCTGGTGTCCGCCGGCATTCCCGCTTAAGGGGTAGACCTGGTGTCCGCCTGCATTCCCGCTTAAGGGTAGACCTGGTGTCCGCCGGCATTCCCCGCTTAAGGGGTAGACCTGGTGTCCGCCTGCATTCCCGCTTTAAGGGGTAGACCTGGTGTCCGGCCGCATTCCCGCTTAAGGGGTAGACCTGGTGTCCGCCTGCATTCCCGCTTAAGGGGTAGACCTGGTGTCCGGCCGCATTCCCGCTTAAGGGGTAGACCTGGTGTCCGCCGGCATTCCCGCTTAAGGGGTAGACCTGGTGTCCGCCTGCATTCCCGCTTAAGGGGTAGACCTGGTGTCCGGCCGCATTCCCGCTTAAGGGGTAGACCTGGTGTCCGCCTGCATTCCCGCTTTAAGGGGTAGACCTGGTGTCCGCCGCATTCCCCGCTTTAAGGGGTAGACCTGGTGTCCGCTTCGCATTCCCCGCTTAAGGGGTAGACCTGGTGTCCGCCTGCATTCCCCGCTTAAGGGGTAGACCTGGTGTCCGGCCGGCATTCCCGCTTAAGGGGTAGACCTGGTGTCCGCCTGCATTCCCGCTTAAGGGGTAGACCTGGTGTCCGCCTGCATTCCCCGCTTTAAGGGGTAGACCTGGTGTCCGCCTGCATTCCCGCTTTAAGGGGTAGACCTGGTGTCCGCCTGCATTCCCGCTTAAGGGGTAGACCTGGTGTCCGCCGCATTCCCCGCTTAAGGGGTAGACCTGGTGTCCGCCTGCATTCCCGCGAGCTTAAGGGGTAGACCTGGTGTCCGGCCGGCATTCCCCGCTTTAAGGGGTAGACTCATGTCCGCCTGCATTCCCGCTTAAGGGGTAGACCTGGTGTCCGCCGCATTCCCGCTTAAGGGGTAGACCTGGTGTCCGCCTCGCATTCCCGCTTAAGGGGTAGACCTGGTGTCCGGCCGCATTCCCGCTTAAGGGGTAGACCTGGTGTCCGGCCGGCATTCCCGCTTAAGGGGTAGACCTGGTGTCCGCCTGCATTCCCGCTTAAGGGGTAGACCTGGTGTCCGCCTGCATTCCCGCTTAAGGGGTAGACCTGGTGTCCGCCGGCATTCTCGGCTATGGGTAGACCTGGTGTCCGGCCGCATTCCCGCTTAAGGGGTAGACCTGGTGTCCGCCTGCATTCCCGCTTAAGGGGTAGACCTGGTGTCCGCCTGCATTCCCGCTTTAAGGGGTAGACCTGGTGTCCGCCGGCATTCCCGCTTTAAGGGGTAGACCTGGTGTCCGCCTCGCATTCCCGAGCTAAGGGGTAGACCTGGTGTCCGCCGGCATTCCCGCTTAAGGGGTAGACCTGGTGTCCGCCGCATTCCCGCTTTAAGGGGTAGACCTGGGGTCCGCCCCGCATTCCCGACAGGGTAGACCTGGTGTCCGCCGGCATTCCCGCTTAAGGGGTAGACCTGGTGTCCGCCTGCATTCCCGCTTTAAGGGGTAGACCTGGTGTCCGCCTGCATTCCCGCTTAAGGGGTAGACCTGGTGTCCGCCGGCATTCCCCGCTTAAGGGGTAGACCTGGTGTCCGCCTCGCATTCCCGCTTAAGGGGTAGACCTGGTGTCCGCCTCGCATTCCCGCTTTAAGGGGTAGACCTGGTGTCCGCCTGCATTCCCGCTTAAGGGGTAGACCTGGTGTCCGCCGCATTCCCGCCATTAAGGGGTAGACCTGGTGTCCGGCCGCATTCCCGCTTTAAGGGGTAGACCTGGTGTCCGCCTGCATTCCCCGCTTAAGGGGTAGACCTGGTGTCCGCCTCGCATTCGCGATTAAGGGGTAGACCTGGTGTCCGGCCGCATTCCCGCTTTAAGGGGTAGACCTGGTGTCCGGCCGCATTCGCGATTAAGGGGTAGACCTGGTGTCCGCCTGCATTCCCGCTTAAGGGGTAGACCTGGTGTCCGCCGGCATTCCCGCTTAAGGGGTAGACCTGGTGTCCGCCTGCATTCCCGCTTTAAGGGGTAGACCTGGTGTCCGCCGGCATTCCCGCTAGGGTAGACCTGGGGTCCGCCCGCATTCACGATAAGGGTAGACCTGGTGTCCGCCTGCATTCCCGCTTTAAGGGGTAGACCTGGTGTCCGCCTGCATTCGCGATTAAGGGGTAGACCTGGTGTCCGCCTGCATTCCCCGCTTTAAGGGGTAGACCTGGTGTCCGGCCGGCATTCCCGCTTAAGGGGTAGACCTGGTGTCCGCCTCGCATTCCCGCTTTAAGGGGTAGACCTGGTGTCCGCCGGCATTCCCGCTTTAAGGGGTAGACCTGGTGTCCGCCTTCGCATTCCCGCTTAAGGGGTAGACCTGGTGTCCGCCTGCATTCCCGCTTTAAGGGGTAGACCTGGTGTCCGCCTCGCATTCCCGCTTAAGGGGTAGACCTGGTGTCCGCCTGCATTCCCCGCTTAAGGGGTAGACCTGGTGTCCGCCGGCATTCCCGCTTAAGGGGTAGACCTGGTGTCCGCCTGCATTCCCGCTTTAAGGGGTAGACCTGGTGTCCGCCGGCATTCGCCATTAAGGGGTAGACCTGGTGTCCGCCTGCATTCCCGCTTAAGGGGTAGACCTGGTGTCCGCCTGCATTCCCGCTTTAAGGGGTAGACCTGGTGTCCGCCGGCATTCCCCGCTTTAAGGGGTAGACCTGGTGTCCGCCTGCATTCCCGCATTAAGGGGTAGACCTGGTGTCCGCCTGCATTCCCGCTTAAGGGGTAGACCTGGTGTCCGCCTCGCATTCCCGCTTAAGGGGTAGACCTGGTGTCCGCCTCGCATTCCCGCTTAAGGGGTAGACCTGGTGTCCGCCTGCATTCCCCGCTTAAGGGGTAGACCTGGTGTCCGCCTCGCATTCCCGCTTTAAGGGGTAGACCTGGTGTCCGCCGGCATTCCCGCTTAAGGGGTAGACCTGGTGTCCGCCTCGCATTCGCCATTAAGGGGTAGACCTGGTGTCCGCCTCGCATTCCCGCTTTAAGGGGTAGACCTGGTGTCCGCCGGCATTCCCCGCTTAAGGGTAGACCTGGTGTCCGGCCGGCATTCCCGCTTTAAGGGGTAGACCTGGTGTCCGCCTGCATTCCCGCTTTAAGGGGTAGACCTGGTGTCCGCCTGCATTCCCGCTTAAGGGTAGACCTGGTGTCCGCCTCGCATTCCCGCTTAAGGGGTAGACCTGGTGTCCGCCTGCATTCGCCATTAAGGGGTAGACCTGGTGTCCGCCTGCATTCCCCGCTTAAGGGGTAGACCTGGTGTCCGGCCGGCATTCCCCGCTTAAGGGGTAGACCTGGTGTCCGCCTGCATTCCCCGCATTAAGGGGTAGACCTGGTGTCCGCGCATTCCCGCAGTAGACCTGGGGTCCCCCGCATTAAGGGGTAGACCTGGTGTCCGCCGGCATTCCCGCTTAAGGGGTAGACCTGGTGTCCGCCTGCATTCCCGCTTAAGGGGTAGACCTGGTGTCCGCCTGCATTCCCGCTTAAGGGGTAGACCTGGTGTCCGCCTGCATTCCCGCTTTAAGGGGTAGACCTGGTGTCCGCCTGCATTCCCGCTTAAGGGTAGACCTGGTGTCCGCCTGCATTCCCGGAGCTAAGGGGTAGACCTGGTGTCCGCCTGCATTCCCGCTTTAAGGGGTAGACCTGGTGTCCGCCTCGCATTCCCGCTTAAGGGGTAGACCTGGTGTCCGCCTGCATTCCCCGCTTAAGGGGTAGACCTGGTGTCCGCCGGCATTCCCGCTTAAGGGGTAGACCTGGTGTCCGCCTCGCATTCCCGCTTAAGGGGTAGACCTGGTGTCCGCCGCATTCCCGCTTTAAGGGGTAGACCTGGTGTCCGCCTGCATTCCCGCATTAAGGGGTAGACCTGGTGTCCGCCGCATTCCCGCTTAAGGGGTAGACCTGGTGTCCGCCGGCATTCCCGCGATTAAGGGGTAGACCTGGTGTCCGCCTGCATTCCCGCTTAAGGGGTAGACCTGGTGTCCGCCTGCATTCCCGCTTAAGGGGTAGACCTGGTGTCCGCCTCGCATTCCCGCTTTAAGGGTAGACCTGGTGTCCGCCGGCATTCCCCGCTTAAGGGGTAGACCTGGTGTCCGCCTGCATTCCCGCCATAAGGGGTAGACCTGGTGTCCGCCTGCATTCCCGCTTAAGGGGTAGACCTGGTGTCCGGCCGCATTCCCGCTTAAGGGGTAGACCTGGTGTCCGCCTCGCATTCCCGCTTAAGGGGTAGACCTGGTGTCCGCCTGCATTCCCGCTTTAAGGGGTAGACCTGGTGTCCGCCGGCATTCCCCGCTTAAGGGGTAGACCTGGTGTCCGCCTGCATTCCCGCTTTAAGGGGTAGACCTGGTGTCCGCCTGCATTCCCCGCTTAAGGGGTAGACCTGGTGTCCGCCTGCATTCCCCGCTTTAAGGGGTAGACCTGGTGTCCGCCTCGCATTCCCGCTTAAGGGGTAGACCTGGTGTCCGGCCGGCATTCCCGCTTAAGGGGTAGACCTGGTGTCCGCCTCGCATTCCCGCTTAAGGGGTAGACCTGGTGTCCGCCTGCATTCCCCGCGATTAAGGGGTAGACCTGGTGTCCGCCGGCATTCCCGCTTAAGGGGTAGACCTGGTGTCCGCCTGCATTCCCGCTTTAAGGGGTAGACCTGGTGTCCGCCTCGCATTCCCCGCTTAAGGGGTAGACCTGGTGTCCGGCCGGCATTCCCCGCTTAAGGGTAGACCTGGTGTCCGCCTGCATTCCCCGCTTAAGGGGTAGACCTGGTGTCCGCCTGCATTCCCGCTTAAGGGGTAGACCTGGTGTCCGCCGCATTCTCGCTTAAGGGGTAGACCTGGTGTCCGCCTGCATTCCCGCTTTAAGGGGTAGACCTGGTGTCCGCCTCGCATTCCCGCTTAAGGGGTAGACCTGGTGTCCGCCTGCATTCCCCGCTTTAAGGGGTAGACCTGGTGTCCGGCCCTGCATTCCCGCTTAAGGGGTAGACCTGGTGTCCGCCTGCATTCCCCGCTATTAAGGGGTAGACCTGGTGTCCGCCTCGCATTCCCGCTTTAAGGGGTAGACCTGGTGTCCGGCCGCATTCCCCGCTTTAAGGGGTAGACCTGGTGTCCGCCTGCATTCCCCGCTTTAAGGGGTAGACCTGGTGTCCGGCCGCATTCCCGCTTAAGGGGTAGACCTGGTGTCCGCCGTGCATTCCCCGCTTTAAGGGGTAGACCTGGTGTCCGCCGCATTCCCGCTTAAGGGGTAGACCTGGTGTCCGCCTCGCATTCCCGCTTAAGGGGTAGACCTGGTGTCCGCCTGCATTCCCGCTTAAGGGGTAGACCTGGTGTCCGC
Source organism: Luscinia megarhynchos (assembly GCA_034336665.1). Taxonomy (NCBI): domain Eukaryota; kingdom Metazoa; phylum Chordata; class Aves; order Passeriformes; family Muscicapidae; genus Luscinia; species Luscinia megarhynchos. The sequence goes on along the minus strand of JAPFBE010000155.1, from coordinate 29,014 downwards.
CTGCATTCCCGCTTAAGGGGTAGACCTGGTGTCCGGCCGGCATTCCCGCTTAAGGGGTAGACCTGGTGTCCGCCTGCATTCCCGCTTAAGGGGTAGACCTGGTGTCCGCCTGCATTCGCCATTAAGGGGTAGACCTGGTGTCCGCCTCGCATTCCCGCTTTAAGGGGTAGACCTGGTGTCCGGCTTCGCATTCCCGCTTAAGGGGTAGACCTGGTGTCCGCCTGCATTCCCGCTTAAGGGGTAGACCTGGTGTCCGCCCCGCATTCCCGCTTAAGGGGTAGACCTGGTGTCCGCCGCATTCCCCGCTTAAGGGGTAGACCTGGTGTCCGGCCGCATTCCCCGCTTAAGGGGTAGACCTGGTGTCCGGCCTCGCATTCCCGCTTAAGGGGTAGACCTGGTGTCCGGCCGGCATTCCCCGCTTAAGGGGTAGACCTGGTGTCCGCCTGCATTCCCGCTTAAGGGGTAGACCTGGTGTCCGGCCGCATTCCCGCTTAAGGGTAGACCTGGTGTCCGCCTCGCATTCCCCGCTTAAGGGGTAGACCTGGTGTCCGCCGCATTCGCCATTAAGGGGTAGACCTGGTGTCCGGCCGGCATTCCCCGCTTAAGGGGTAGACCTGGTGTCCGCCTTCGCATTCCCCGCTTTAAGGGGTAGACCTGGTGTCCGGCCGCATTCCCGCTTTAAGGGGTAGACCTGGTGTCCGGCCGGCATTCCCGCTTAAGGGGTAGACCTGGTGTCCGCCTGCATTCCCGAGCTTTAAGGGGTAGACCTGGTGTCCGCCCGCATTCCCGCTTAAGGGGTAGACCTGGTGTCCGGCCGCATTCCCGCTTAAGGGGTAGACCTGGTGTCCGGCCGGCATTCCCGCTTAAGGGGTAGACCTGGTGTCCGCCTGCATTCCCGCTTAAGGGGTAGACCTGGTGTCCGCCTGCATTCGCCATTAAGGGGTAGACCTGGTGTCCGCCTCGCATTCCCGCTTTAAGGGGTAGACCTGGTGTCCGGCCGCATTCGCGATTAAGGGGTAGACCTGGTGTCCGCCTCGCATTCCCGCTTTTAAGGGGTAGACCTGGTGTCCGCCTCGCATTCCCGCTTAAGGGGTAGACCTGGTGTCCGCCTGCATTCCCGCTTAAGGGGTAGACCTGGTGTCCGCCTCGCATTCCCGCTTAAGGGGTAGACCTGGTGTCCGCCTGCATTCCCGCTTAAGGGGTAGACCTGGTGTCCGCCTTCGCATTCCCGCTTAAGGGGTAGACCTGGTGTCCGCCGGCATTCCCGCTTAAGGGGTAGACCTGGTGTCCGCCTGCATTCCCGCTTAAGGGGTAGACCTGGTGTCCGCCTCGCATTCGCGATTAAGGGGTAGACCTGGTGTCCGCCGGCATTCCCGCTTAAGGGGTAGACCTGGTGTCCGCCTGCATTCCCGCTTAAGGGGTAGACCTGGTGTCCGCCGGCATTCCCCGCTTTAAGGGGTAGACCTGGTGTCCGGCCGGCATTCCCGCTTAAGGGGTAGACCTGGTGTCCGCCTCGCATTCCCCGCTTTAAGGGGTAGACCTGGTGTCCGCCTCGCATTCCCGAGCTTAAGGGGTAGACCTGGTGTCCGCCTCGCATTCCCGCTTTAAGGGGTAGACCTGGTGTCCGCCGGCATTCCCCGCTTAAGGGGTAGACCTGGTGTCCGCCTGCATTCCCGGCTTAAGGGGTAGACCTGGTGTCCGCCTCGCATTCCCGCTTAAGGGTAGACCTGGTGTCCGCCGGCATTCCCCGCTTTAAGGGGTAGACCTGGTGTCCGCCTCGCATTCTCGCTTAAGGGGTAGACCTGGTGTCCGGCCGCATTCCCGCTTAAGGGGTAGACCTGGTGTCCGCCGGCATTCCCGCTTAAGGGGTAGACCTGGTGTCCGCCTCGCATTCCCGCTTAAGGGGTAGACCTGGTGTCCGCCGCATTCCCGCTTTAAGGGGTAGACCTGGTGTCCGCCTGCATTCCCGCTTAAGGGGTAGACCTGGTGTCCGCCTCGCATTCCCGCTTTATTAAGGGGTAGACCTGGTGTCCGCCGGCATTCCCGCTTTAAGGGGTAGACCTGGTGTCCGCCTCGCATTCCCCGCTTTAAGGGGTAGACCTGGTGTCCGCCTGCATTCCCGCTTAAGGGGTAGACCTGGTGTCCGCCGCATTCCCGCTTAAGGGGTAGACCTGGTGTCCGGCCGGCATTCGCGATTAAGGGGTAGACCTGGTGTCCGCCTCGCATTCCCCGCTTTAAGGGGTAGACCTGGTGTCCGCCTGCATTCCCGCTTTAAGGGGTAGACCTGGTGTCCGCCTCGCATTCCCCGCTTAAGGGGTAGACCTGGTGTCCGCCGGCATTCCCGCTTTAAGGGGTAGACCTGGTGTCCGCCCGCATTCCCGCCATTAAGGGGTAGACCTGGTGTCCGCCTGCATTCCCCGCTTTAAGGGGTAGACCTGGTGTCCGGGCCGGCATTCCCGCTTAAGGGGTAGACCTGGTGTCCGCCTCGCATTCCCGCTTAAGGGGTAGACCTGGTGTCCGCCGGCATTCCCCGCTTTAAGGGGTAGACCTGGTGTCCGCCTGCATTCCCGCTTAAGGGGTAGACCTGGTGTCCGCCGGCATTCCCGCTTTAAGGGGTAGACCTGGTGTCCGCCGGCATTCCCGCGATTAAGGGGTAGACCTGGTGTCCGCCTGCATTCCCGCTTAAGGGGTAGACCTGGTGTCCGGCCGGCATTCCCGCTTTAAGGGGTAGACCTGGTGTCCGCCTCGCATTCGCGATTAAGGGGTAGACCTGGTGTCCGCCTCGCATTCCCCGCTTTAAGGGGTAGACCTGGTGTCCGCCTCGCATTCCCGCTTAAGGGGTAGACCTGGTGTCCGCCTGCATTCCCGCTTAAGGGGTAGACCTGGTGTCCGCCTGCATTCCCGCTTTAAGGGGTAGACCTGGTGTCCGCCTGCATTCCCGCTTAAGGGGTAGACCTGGTGTCCGGCCGGCATTCCCGCTTAAGGGGTAGACCTGGTGTCCGGCCGGCATTCGCGATTAAGGGGTAGACCTGGTGTCCGCCTCGCATTCCCGCTTAAGGGGTAGACCTGGTGTCCGGCCGGCATTCCCGCTTTAAGGGGTAGACCTGGTGTCCGCCTGCATTCCCGCTTTAAGGGGTAGACCTGGTGTCCGCCTGCATTCGCCATTAAGGGGTAGACCTGGTGTCCGCCGGCATTCCCGCTTAAGGGGTAGACCTGGTGTCCGCCTGCATTCCCGCTTAAGGGGTAGACCTGGTGTCCGCCTGCATTCCCGCGATTAAGGGGTAGACCTGGTGTCCGCCTCGCATTCCCGCTTAAGGGGTAGACCTGGTGTCCGGCCGGCATTCCCGCTTAAGGGGTAGACCTGGTGTCCGCCTGCATTCTCGGCTTAAGGGGTAGACCTGGTGTCCGCCTGCATTCGCCATTAAGGGGTAGACCTGGTGTCCGCCGGCATTCCCGCTTAAGGGTAGACCTGGTGTCCGCCGCATTCCCGCTTAAGGGGTAGACCTGGTGTCCGCCGGCATTCCCGCTTAAGGGGTAGACCTGGTGTCCGCCTGCATTCCCCGCTTTAAGGGGTAGACCTGGTGTCCGCCGGCATTCGCGATTAAGGGTAGACCTGGTGTCCGCCGGCATTCCCCGCTTAAGGGTAGACCTGGTGTCCGCCGGCATTCCCGCTTAAGGGGTAGACCTGGTGTCCGCCGGCATTCGCGATTAAGGGGTAGACCTGGTGTCCGCTTCGCATTCCCCGCTTTAAGGGTAGACCTGGTGTCCGGCCGGCATTCCCGCTGGCCAGCGGACGGCGCCAGGTCTACTTCGCTGGGCGGCGCTGAAGCGTCGAGACCGCTAGCGGCAACAGGTCTACCCGCGCTGGGCGCTGAACGTCGAGACCGCTGCCGCACTCAGGTCTACCGCTGGGCGGCGCTGAAGGCTAAGACCGGCTAGCGGCAATAGGTCTACCTCGCCGGGCGCTGATAGGCCGAGACCGGGCTAGCGGCAACAGGTCTACTCGCGGGCGGGCGCTGAAGCGTCGAGACCGGCTGCCGGCACCAGGTCTACCTCGCGGGCGGCGCTGAAGGTCAGCGACCGCTACGGCAATAGGTCTACCCTCGGGCGGGCGCTGAAAGGCCGAGACCGGCTACGGCAATAGGTCTACCCCTGCCGGGCGGGCGCGAAGGCCGAGACCGGCTAGCTGCAACAGGTCTACCCTCGGGCGCGAAAGGTCGTGACCGTAGCGCAAAGGTCACCGCGGCGCTGAAGGCTGAGACCGCTAGCGGCAACAGGTCTACCCCCGCTGGCGGGCGCGAAAGGCCGAGACCGGCTAGCGGCAACAGGTCTACCCTCGGGCGGCGCTGAAAGGTCGCAGACCGGCTAGCCGCAACAGGTCTACTTCGCGGGCGGGCGCTGAAGGTCGCTGACCGGGCTAGCGGCAACAGGTCTACCCCACGGGCGGGCGCTGAAGGCCGAGACCGCTAGCGGCAACAGGTCTACTCCCCGGGCGGGCGCGAAAGGCCGGTGACCGGGCTAGCTGCAATAGGTCTACCCTCGCCGGGCGGGCGCTGAAGGTCGCGACCGGCTAGCTGCAATAGGTCTACCCCTGGCCCCGAGACGGGCGGCAAACGGGTTTCCCCTGTACACCGCTACGAGGCGCTAGCGCTGCTGTGAAGGGAAACCCGCTCGCCGCCGCCTCCCCGCCGCTGCCGCTAAGCCCCCGCTTCGCCGATCGGGCCTGGGACCCGCGCTGAGGGAAGTCGAGGCCAGCGCTGACTCGGGCGGGCCCCTCTTTCTTCTGGGAAGAGCGCTGCCCGGCCGCTTCGGCTGCCGCTGGCGGCGCTGCTGCCCTCGCTCGCTGTCTGCCCCCGACTCGCTGTATCGGGCCTGGGACCCGCTGAGGAGGGCGCTGGCATGGGCTCCGCGCGAGCGAAGCGAGGGCGCCGCTTCTAGGCGCTCTTCGCTACCGGGCCCCCTGTCGCTCCCGGCCCGCCGAGAGGCCTCGGAGGAAGGAAGGAAAGAAAGGAGAGGAGAGGAGAGGACGCTCGCCGCCTCAAGGCCGGCCGCCCCCTTCGGTTCGGTTCGGCTTCGCTTCGATCGAGCCCGCTCTTAAGCCGTACAAAAGCTTGTGTCGAGGGCTGATTTCAATAGATCGCGAGCGAGGGGAGTTGCTCTGCTACGCACGTAAACCCCGGACCCAGAATCAGGTCGCCTACTTAATGATTTAGCGCCGAGTGCCCCACGCACTACGCGGTACGCCGACGGGGAGAGGCGGCGCCAAGATCCGTCCGCCCCCTCCGCTCCTCGACCACGAAGCGGCGCTCAAGATTGGCTCGCCCCGGGCCCCCGCTGGGGCGGGCGGGCGGCCGGCTATCGCGAGCTCACCGAGAGCCGGGCGCGCTAGCGGTATCGCTATCGCCTAGCGGGATTCTGACTTAGAGGCGCTCAGTCATAAGCCCGCAGATGGTAGCTCTCACGCCAGTGGCTCTCAGCCAAGCCGCGACGCACTAGGGGTCTGAACCCGCGGTTCCTCTCGCATCGAGCAGGATTACTATTGCAACAACACATCATCAGTAGGGTAAACTAACCTGTCTCACGACGGTCTAAACCCAGCTCACGCTCCCTATTAGTGGGTGAACAATCCAACGCTTTGGTGAATTCTGCTTCACAATGATAGGAAGAGCCGACATCGAAGGATCAAAAGCGACGCCGCTATGAACGCTTTGGCCGCCACAAGCCAGTTATCCCTGTGGTAACTTTTCTGACACCTCCTGCTTAAAACCCAAAAGCCAGAAGGATCGTGGAGGCCCCGCCACGGGTCTGTATTCGCATTCGAAAATCAAGATCAAGCGAAGCTTTTGCCCTTCTGCTCCATCGGGAGGTTTCCGCCCTCCCTGAGCTCGCCTTTAGGACACCTGGGCGCTACGCTTTGACAGGTGTACCGCCCCAGTCAAACTCCCCCACCTGCCGCTGTCCTCGAGCGGGTCGCGTCGGGCGGGCGCCGGCCGCTACGCCAGAAGCGAGCTCCCCTCGGGCTCGCCCCCCCGCCCTCACCGGGTAAGTGAAAAACGATCAGAGTAGTGGTATTTCACCGGGCGGCCGGACGCCGGGCGGGCGGTCGCTCGCCCGCCGGAAGCGCTACCGCCTCCCACTTATTCTACACCTCTCATGTCTCTTCACAGCGCCAGACTAGAGTCAAGCTCAACAGGGTCTTTCTTTCCCGCTGATTCCGCCAAGCCCGCTCCCTTTGGCTGTGGTTTCGCTGGATAGTAGGTAGGACAGTGGGAATCTCGCTCATCCATTCATGCGCGTCACTAATTAGATGACGAGGCATTTGGCTAGTTTTCGAGCAGAGACAAGTCTCCACACCTTTTCCGGGAGTGGTAAGGATGGCCCGTCCACCCATTTGGTCACAATCGGTATTTTTCGCCCAATTGGAGATGTAGATTGGACGTCGTCATGCTCACGCCGCTCGGCCACGCGGCGCGCGGAAGCGAGAAACCCACCGAGAGTCCGTGCCTCTCTCGGA
>JAPFBE010000155.1:0-17500 GCA_034336665.1 Luscinia megarhynchos | reverse complement strand
CCTTACGCCTCCTGCGTCGCCCTCAGCGGCGGGGGCTCATACTCGACCGCCTCCCCCCGCCGCTAGGGGGAGACGCCGCCCGCAAGGCCCTTTGGCTCTTCGAGGCGGGCCCAGGGCGCCCTGGCTCGCCCGCCTCTCTGCACGAGAGGCTGGCGCTCAAGCGGCCAACGCGACCGACTGCAGACCGCACCGCTTCGCTGCTGGACGGCGCGTCCCGCCCGACCTCGCCACGGGACTCAGCCGCCTTTCGCCGGGCGCTGGCGACGCTGCCGCCGCCCTCGCCACGCTTCCGCTGCCTCGGCCGATCGGCGGACTGCCGCTAGCAGGCCGCCGCCGCTGAACGCGCTGCCGCCCTTTGCTTCCCCAGCTGCCTTACGGACGCCCTCGCTGGAACGCCGGGCCGGCGACCGCCAATTCTTCCCGGCCGGGCGCAATCCCCTCCTGCGCTGGACCGCTTTTCCCCGCCGCTGGCCGGAGCTCCGGCGCCGCTCGCCGGGCGCCGGAGGCGTGGACGCCACCGACGACCTCGAGTCGGCGCCGCGAAAAGCCGGAGGCCTGCCGCCGGGCGAGACTCCACCGCCGCCGCTTCGCCCTCGCTGGAGAGTACCTTGTGCCGGCATCGCCGCCAGGCGGTAGGCGTACGGCGCCAGCCGGTGGGTAACGCCTGCCTCGCTCCGCCGGGGACCGGGCGCTGGAGCTGCCCCGCGGCCGCCCCCGCGACGCTTTAATTCCTTTGCGGCTCAGCACGCTGCCGGGAAAGGAAGAGCGACGGGGAAGCGACGTGGCGGGCCCGGCCGGGACGGCCGCTGCGAGCTTTCTTCGCTGGGGGACACTGACTGGCGGGCGACGCCGCCACACCGCATCGGGTCGCCACGCTGCCGGGCCTCCGCCGACGGAGGGAGACCGCCGAAGCGCCGCCCGCACGGCACGGCATCGCACGGCACTGCACGGCACGGGAGAGGGCCGCCGAGATAGGAGGGGATGGCCGGCGGCATCGGCGTCGCCGCCGACGCCTTCGGGCACAAGGCCGCCGAGTAAGAGGCGCGTCAGCGTCTCGACGCGCCGGGCGCTGGCGCTGCGCATACGCGGCGGCGTCGAGAGGCGAGAGAGCGGCGGGTTCCCCGCGTCGCCACCCCGCCGCCGACGTGGAGGGGCTGAGGCACCGCCAGCAGCCGCCAGTCTGTCGAGGCGAAGCGGGTCGGCCCTGCTGCCGACTCTCGGTTCGGTTCGCTTGTCAGCGCTGTCTCCGCCGGTGACCGGGCCGCAGAGAGGGGGGCAGGGCGCCCTTCCCGGCAGGCACGGCTGCCTCGCCCGCTGGACGCCGACCGACTAGCGAGCGAGGGGAGGGCGTCGGCGGCCGCGGACGCCACCGCTGCTGGGGGATCGGGCGGGAGCTGGCTGCTCTCACCCCACTCGCTGATGGCGCTGCGCCGCCGCCGCACCGGCATCGCCGTCGTCGCCGCCGCCGCTGGGCGGGCGCGTGTCGAGCCGCCCCGAGTTTTTAAACCTCGCTGCCCGCGGCCTCTTCTCCTCTCCCTACTGGCTCTCAACGGCGTGTGACGACGCCGAGGGGAAAAGCCGGCGGGCATGGGACGGGTCAGCCGAGGCGCCGAGCGCTAGGTACCTGACCCTGGGGCGAGGGAAACGACCTGCATGGCCCCGCTGGGTGCTCTCCGCCGCCACCTTCGGGGAGCGCCCGCTGGCGGGCGCTCGACGCCCGCTGCCACCGCCAGCGTCGTCCGCCTCGGGCCCGGGTTTCTCAGTAGCCCGGCGCTGCGCCCCGAGGACCGGCCCGTACCGGCTCGGGCCGCTGGCGCTGCTGCTGCTGGGGACGCGTCTGCCGCCGAAACTCCGCCACGCCGAAAGCGCGAGAGGCGGAGCGCCGGCGACCGGGCGTTCGGCGGCGCCGGCCGCGGTGGCGAGGCTCGAGGTCGGCCTCGCTGCCCTCTCGCCTCCGGGCGGGGACGGACCGACAGCTGACCGACGCTGGGCGGGGAAGAAGAAGGCGGCCTCGGCGCCGCCGCCAGCCTCGCTGCGCCTTCTGCGGCGCCTGGTCGCGACGCTGTCTAGCTGGGTCGGCTCTGCGCAAGACGGTGTGCGGCGCGCTATGCTCGCGGCGTGCCTTCGCCGAAGCCTTTCTGCGCGGAGATGCCTGCGCCGCGCGCCTCTCCGCTTCTTCTGGGGCTGTTGCTGCGCTGCGGCGTCGAAGGGCGTGTGCGCTCCTCCTCCTCCGCGAGAGGGGAGCCGCTGGCGCAAGCGAACGAAAACGGGCGCTGGCGCGGCAGGCGCCGCCCCCACCGTAATGATCCTTCCGCAGGTTCACCCACGGAAACCTTGTTACGACTTTTACTCTCTAGATAGTCAAGTTCGACCGTCTTCGACGCCCGGTAGGCCGTACGATACTGCCGGGGCCGCATCCGAGGACCTCACTAAACCATCCAATCGGGTAGTAGCGACGGGCGGTGTACAAAGGGCAGGGACTTAATCAACGCGAAGCTTATGACCCGCACTTACTGGGAATTCCTCGCTCACGGGAAGAATTGTAATCCCCATCCCCATCACTTAATGGGGTTCAACGGAGTTACCCGCGCTTCGCCGGGCGGAGGGTAGGCACAAGCTGAGCCAGTCAGTGTAGCGCTGCGGCGCCCCCGGACATCTAAGGGCATCACAGACCTGTTATTGCTCAATCTCGGGTGGTTGAACGCCACTTGTCCCTCTAAGAAGTTGGACGCCGTAATCGCCGGGGGTCGCTGTGAACTAGTTAGCATGCCAGAGTCTCGCTTCGCTATCGGAATTAACCAGACAAATCGCCTCCACCAACTAAGAACGGCCATGCACCACCACCCACGGAATCGAGAAAGAGCTCTCAATCTGTCAATCCTGTCCGTGTCCGGCCGGGTGAGGTTTCCCCGTGTTGAGTCACTAAGCCGCAGGCTCCACTCCTGGTGGTGCCCCTTCCGCCAATTCCTTTAAGTTTCAGCTTTGCAACTATATTTCCCCCCGAACCCAAAGACTTGGGTTTCCCCGGGAGCTGCCCGGGCGGGTCATGGGAATAACGCCGCCGATCGCCAGTCGGCATCGCTTATGGTCGAACTACGACGGTATCTGATCGCCTTCGAACCTCCGACTTTCGTTTCTTGATTAATGAAAACATTTCTGGCAATGCTGCCTAGGCCGCCTTGCGCCGTCCAAGAATTTCACCTCTAGCGTACACAATACTTAATGCCCCCGCCGCCCCTCTCTTAATCATGGCCCCGCTTCCTAAAACCAACAAAATAGAACCGGAGTCCTATTCCATTATTCCTAGCTGCAGTATGCCGGCGGCCGGCCTGCTTTGAACACTCTAATTTTCTCAGTAAACGCTTCGGGCCCCGCGGGACACTCCAGCTAAGAGCATCGAGGGGGCGCCGAGAGGCAGGGGCTGGGACAGGCGGTGGTTTCGCCTCGCCGGGCGGACCGCCAGCTCGATCCCAAGATCCAACTACGAGCTTTTTAACTGCAGCAACTTTAAGATACGCTATTGAGTTGGAATTACCGCTGCTGCTGGCACCAGACTTGCCCTCCAATGGATCCTCGCCAAGGATTTAAAGGGCGCTTCTATTCCAATTACAGGGCCTCGAAGAGTCCTGTATTGTTATTGCCACTACCTCCCCGGGTCGGAGTGGGTAATTTGCGCCGCTTCGCTGCCTTCCTTGATGTGGTAGCCGCTTTCAGGCTCCCTCTCCGGAATCGGAACCCCGATTCCCCCGTCACCCGTGGTCACCATGGTAGGCACAGACAGTACCATCGAAAGTTGATAGGGCAGACATTCACGGGTCGTCGCCGCCGCTGAGGGCGGCGATCGCTCGAGGTTATCTAGAGTCACTAAAGCTGCCGGGCGGGCCCGGGTTGGTTTTGGTCTGATAAATGCACGCGTCCCCCGAGGTCGGCGCCGTCGGCATGTATTAGCTCTAGAATTACCACAGTTATCCAAGGAGCGGGAGAGGAGCGCACCAAAGGAACCATAACTGATTTAATGAGCCATTCGCAGTTTCACTGTACCGCCCGCAGTGTACTTAGACATGCATGGCTTAAGCTTTTGAGACAAGCATATGCTACTGGCAGGATCAACCAGGTAGCCGCTACACTCATAAGGGCGAGGCGCTACAGGCGGCGCTCAAGGAGCTCGATCGCCTGGCCGGGCGAAGCGCTCTGCCAACCCCTGACCGGGCCTTTCTCTCTCTCTTCTGCCTTCTCTCGGTCACGCCCGACCGGGCGTGGGGCGGTATTATGGCGCGCGCCGGGCGATATCGCGCATTCGGCGGCGCTTTCTGGGCGGGAACGGCGCCACGCGTGAGCGACTTCTACCCGCCGGGCGGCGGGAGGCGGAGACGCCTCGGCGACACGGCCGACTCCCCGGGCGGTCGCCTTCCCCGCCACGCCGCTGGCAAGGAGTTGACCGCTGCTAGCTTTCTTTCTCGCCTCGGACAACAACGCCGAGCCTTTTTTCTTTCGCCTTCCTCCCCGTTTTTCTCTTTCTCTCTCTCTCTCGCTTCTGTTTCTGGGCCCGCTACTTCGAGACTCGGGCCTCGCTTCCGATAGTCAATCACGGCGCTGGGCTGGCGCGCCGGACGGGGGCTCGGTTGGGCTGACCCGCCCTCGAGGTCGGCCCCAAAAGCACCGACGCAGCAGGAGGAGACAGCGACTCGACGAAGCGGCGCTGCCCGACACCCGAGGCCCCGAGGTCGGGCTGTGCTCGCTCTGCAGCAGGCGGCGGCGCTAATTAAGGAGCGCTGGGTGCGGTGCGCGCTGAACGGGCTTCTTTTCCCCGGCCCTGCGTTCCCCATCGGTTCTCATCCCCTTCCTTCTCTCTCCGCTTTCCCTCGGGGGACCGCGCTTTTCTCTCTCGGCTCGAAGCTCGAGCCAGCACCGCCGCCTCGAAGCGCTGTCTCGCGGCCGGGCACACCTTAACGGGCGATACTCGCACCGGCCGCACCGCACCTCGCTGGCTTCTAAGGACACCTGAGGATCATGGCGGGCCACGCGTGCCGCCACATTGGCCCGGGACGGTAAAGACGCTCTCCCCCAGCAGCGGGAGGAGCGACACCTCGCCTTCGCGACGGGCGGGTGGCCGATCGGAAAGGAGACCGCCCTGCTCGAGAAGCGGCACCGCCGCAGGTTTCCCCCATGACAGAGAGAAGCCCCGGGGAGAGGTAGCCCGGCCAGCCGAGGGCCCTTTCCGGACGCCACACTCGAGGAACCACCCCATCGATCGCTTCGGAGACAAAGCGCCTCCGCGCCACGCTCCTGGGGACAACAGAAAACCGGAAAAGAGAAAAAGACAAAGCACACTACGCTGCCGCACGCACCTTCGTGCTAGCCACGGGGCTACGGCCCTGCGGCGGGGCCGGGGGCGGGGCGAAGACTCGACTCAACTCCCCCTAAAACCCCCATCCGCCTGCCGACGAGTCTCGGAAAGCCCGCGCCGGGGACCGAGGCGGGGGCGACTCGAGACTCAACTCCCCCTAAAAACCCCCATCCTCCCGGGCCGCACGGATTTCTCTCGTCTCTCTCGCCAGCACACAGCGCCTCTTCTGGGCCTTCGCTTCGCGGCCCGCTGATCTTTCGCCGCCAGCGCGCTGTAAAGCCGCTGCTTAAGGCCGCGTGAGAAAAGAAGGGAAAAGGTCGGGCGGCCCCACACCCGCCACGCCTGAAAAGCAGAGCCGCTTCGCGAACCCAGCCCGCCGGGCAGCCACCGCGAGCCGGGCAGCAGGCCAGACCCCACACGCCGCCTGCCACGGTGGCTCGGATCGCATCAGCCGAGGAGGGAGATGGGCGAGGCGCCGCCGCCTCCACATCGCCGGGGCTTTTCTCGCTTCTGTCGCTGTTCGCTCGCTTTACGGCGCAGCCGCCACCGCGGCCGGGCCGCCACCGCTAAAATGTGAATACTCAGCTACGCTGGGTCCCCTGCTTAGGGCCGAGGAAGGGGAACCATGCTTTCAACGAGGCACGGCGGGGAAGGGGTGCCGCCAACCCCGCCGGCAAAACTCCATCGGGCGACTCCCGCCACCGAAGCCCCCACCTTTGGGCGAAGCCGAGGCGTAGGCCGATGCCCCACCGCACGCCCCCCCCTCGCCAACTCCTTTCCCCAGGCGGACGCCTTCTGGGCAAGACGGGTCGGGAGCGGGAACGAGGCCGAGCGAGCCGTGCTCGGGGAGCTCTCGGGAAGGGGCCGGGAACCTACCACTGGCAGGCTCAACGCAACTCCCCGCCGCTGTTCAGCCCCCCGCTGCCGGTAAAGCGCGACCGACCGGGTGAAGCCGAAGAACGCCGCACTCCGCCAGAGCGGGTCGGCCCCGCTTAAGGCCGGGCGGAAAGGACGAGGCGCCGCCGCCTCGCCCGCCACCGTCAGCCGGAGGAGCGAAGGGCACCCGCCCCCTTTCGCTAAACCGGCAGCAGCCGGGCCGAGCGGGACACGCTGCTGCTTGGATCTCGCTTTCCTCGGTCTCCCCGCCCTCACCTGGCCTGGGCCGGGAGCACAGCTCGCGACGCTCGCTGCCGGCTGCAGCAGCCGGGTCGAGCGGGACACGCGCTCGCGTTTGATCTCGCTCTCTCGGGTCTCCCGGCTCACCTGGCCTGAGCCGGGAGCACTGAAGCCGCGATCGCCTGCTTTTCAGAACCGCAGCAGCCGGGCCGGACGCTGACATCGCTGGCTTCGCTTCGCTTTCCTCGGTCTCCCCGCCTCACCTGGCCTGGGCTGGAGCACAGCTCGCATCGCCTTCGCTGGAAACCGCAGCAGCCGGGCCGGAGCGGGACACGCTTCGCTGCTTTGCGCTTCGCCTTCGGTCTCCCCGCCTCACCTGGCTCTGGGCCGGGAGCACAGCTCGCACGCTCGCTACGGAAACTGCAGCAGCCGGGCCGAGCGGGACACGCTGCTGCTTCGGGCCTTCCGCTTCTCGGTCTCCTGCCACCTGGCTCTGGGCCGGGAGCACAGCTCGCGATCGCCCGCTGCTGGAAACCGCAGCAGCCGGGCCGGAGCGGGATACACGCTGCGGCTTCGCTCGCTCTCGGTCTCCCTCGCCACCTGGCCTGGGCCGAGCACAGCTCGCATCGCCCGCCGCTGCGAAACCGCAGCAGCCGGGCCGAGCGGGACACGCGCTCGCTGCTTCGCCTTCTCGCTTTCGGTCTCCCGCTCACCTGGCTCTGGGCCGGGAGCACAGCTCGCGACGCCCGCTGCCGAAACCGCAGCAGCCGGGCCGGAGCGGGACACGCGCCGCTGCTTCGCCTCGCTTTCGGTCTCCCCTGCTCACCTGGCCTGGGCCGGGAGCACAGCTCGCATCGCCTCGCCGCTGGCCGGCAGCAGCCGGGCCGGAGCGACACGCTGCCGCGCTTCGCTCTCGCTTCGGGTCTCCCCGCCTTCTTGGCCCGGCCGGGAGCAGCTCGCCCGCTTCCACCTGTCCTAGTACACTGGGTGGTACGGGAATGCCGGACAAAGCCCCTGGAGAGTCTCTTGCCGTGCATTGGCGGTACGGTTCCGAGCCGGCACGGTCACGCGGCCGCCTTTTCCGCCTACGGACACAGGCACCGCATAGCCTGGCGGGAGACGCCCGTGAACCTCGCCTCCCATAATACGGACAAGCGGGGCCCAGGCGGCCGACGAGCACAAGAGAACGGCTTCAGGTGACCGGGTGGCGAGCGGAGCACGCCAGCTTCCCACGATGAGGGCAGCCGGAGGCAGCCGAAAACAGCGACCCCTTAGCGTTATTCTCTGAGGGACACCAGGTCTACCCAGCCAGCGGGTAGACCTGGTGTCCGGCCGCATTCCCCGCTTTTATGGGTAGACCTGGTGTCCGCCGGCATTCCTCAGCTTAAGGGTAGACCTGGTGTCCGCCTGCATTCGCGATTAAGGGGTAGACTCGGTGTCCGCCTGCATTCCCGCTTAAGGGGTAGACCTGGTGTCCGCCGCATTCGCGATTAAGGTAGACCTGGTGTCCGCCTGCATTCCCGCTTAAGGGGTAGACCTGGTGTCCGCCGCATTCCCGCCATGGGTAGACCTGGTGTCCGCCTGCATTCCCGCTTAAGGGTAGACCTGGTGTCCGCCGGCATTCCCGCTTAAGGGGTAGACCTGGTGTCCGCCGCATTCCCCGCTTAAGGGTAGACCTGGTGTCCGCCGCATTCCCGCTTAAGGGTAGACCTGGTGTCCGCCTGCATTCGCCATTAAGGGTAGACCTGGTGTCCGGGCCTGCATTCCCGCTTAAGGGTAGACCTGGTGTCCGCCTCGCATTCCCGCTTAAGGGGTAGACCTGGTGTCCGCCTGCATTCCCGCTTAAGGGGTAGACCTGGTGTCCGCCGCATTCCCGCTTAAGGGGTAGACCTGGTGTCCGCCTGCATTCCCGCTTTAAGGGGTAGACCTGGTGTCCGCCTCGGCATTCCCGCTTTAAGGGGTAGACCTGGTGTCCGCCTGCATTCCCGCTGACATGGGTAGACCTGGTGTCCGCCTGCATTCCCGCTTAAGGGGTAGACCCATGTCCGCCGGCATTCCCCGCTTACGGGTAGACCTGGTGTCCGCCTGCATTCCCGCTACCGGCATTCCCGCTAGGGTAGACCTGGTGTCCGCCGGCATTCCCGCTTAAGGGGTAGACCTGGTGTCCGCCTCGCATTCCCGCTTAAGGGGTAGACCTGGTGTCCGGCCGGCATTCCCGCTTATAAGGGGTAGACCTGGTGTCCGCCTCGCATTCCCGCTTAAGGGGTAGACCTGGTGTCCGCATTCCCGCTTAAGGGGTAGACCTGGTGTCCGCCGGCATTCCCGCTTAAGGTAGACTCCGGTGTCCGCCTGCATTCGCGGACTAAGGGGTAGACCTGGTGTCCGCCGGCATTCCCCGCTTAAGGGTAGACCTGGTGTCCGCCGCATTCCCGCTTAAGGGGTAGACCTGGTGTCCGCCTGCATTCCCGCTTAAGGGGTAGACCTGGTGTCCGCCGCATTCGCTTAAGGTAGACCTGGTGTCCGCCGGCATTCCCCGCTTACATGGGTAGACCCAGTGTCCGCCTGCATTCCCCGACTAAGGGGTAGACCCGGTGTCCGCCTGCATTCCCGCTTAAGGTAGACCTGGTGTCCGCCGCATTCCCGCTTAAGGGGTAGACCTGGTGTCCGCCGGCATTCGCGATTAAGGGGTAGACCTGGTGTCCGGCCGGCATTCCCGCTTAAGGGGTAGACCTGGTGTCCGCCGCATTCCCGCTTAAGGGGTAGACCTGGTGTCCGCCGCATTCTCGCATTAAGGGGTAGACCTGGTGTCCGGCCGCATTCCCCGCTTAAGGGGTAGACCTGGTGTCCGCCGGCATTCCCCGCTTAAGGGGTAGACCTGGTGTCCGCCGGCATTCCCGCTTAAGGGGTAGACCTGGTGTCCGCCTTCGCATTCCCGCTTTAAGGGGTAGACCTGGTGTCCGCCGGCATTCCCCGCTTAAGGGGTAGACCTGGTGTCCGCCTCGCATTCCCCGCTTAAGGGTAGACCTGGTGTCCGCCGGCATTCCCGCTTAAGGGGTAGACCTGGTGTCCGCCTCGCATTCCCGCTTAAGGGGTAGACCTGAGGTCCGCTGCATTCCCGCTTTAAGGGTAGACCTGCAGTCCCGGCCTGCATTCCCGCTTTAAGGGTAGACCCAGGTCCGCCGGCATTCGCGATTAAGGGGTAGACCTGGTGTCCGCCTTCGCATTCCCGCTTTAAGGGTAGACCTGGTGTCCGCCGGCATTCCCCGCTTAAGGGGTAGACCTGGTGTCCGCCGGCATTCGCGCTTAAGGTAGACCTGTGTCCCCACTGTCATTCCTGGGCTTAAGGGGTAGACCTGGTGTCCGCCTGCATTCCCGCTTAAGGGGTAGACCTGGTGTCCGCCGGCATTCCCGCTTTAAGGGGTAGACCTGGTGTCCGCCTGCATTCGCGACATTAAGGGTAGACCTGGTGTCCGCCCCGCATTCCCGGCTAAGGTAGACCTGGTGTCCGCCGGCATTCCCGCTTAAGGGGTAGACCTGGTGTCCGCCTGCATTCCCGCTTAAGGGGTAGACCTGGTGTCCGCCGGCATTCGCTAAGGTAGACCTGGTGTCCGCCTGCATTCCCGCTTAGTAGACCCCGGGTACCGCACGCTTTAGGGTATCCAGTCCGCCCATCCGCTTAAGGGTAGACTTGGTGTCCGCCTCGCATTCCCGCTTAAGGGTAGACCTGGTGTCCGGCCGCATTCCCGCTTTTAAGGGTAGACCTGGTGTCCGCCGGCATTCCCGCTTAAGGGGTAGACCTGGTGTCCGCCTCTGCATTCGCTGGCTTAAGGGGTAGACCTGGTGTCCGCCGGCATTCCCCGCTTAAGGGGTAGACCTGGTGTCCGCCTGCATTCCCGCTTTAAGGGGTAGACCTGGTGTCCGCCTGCATTCCCGCTTAAGGGGTAGACCTGGTGTCCGCCGGCATTCCCCGCTTAAGGGGTAGACCTGGTGTCCGCCTGCATTCCCGCTTAAGGGGTAGACCTGGTGTCCGCCTGCATTCCCGCTTAAGGGGTAGACCTGGTGTCCGCTCGCATTCGCGATTAAGGGTAGACCTGGTGTCCGCCTGCATTCCCGCTTAAGGGGTAGACCTGGTGTCCGCCTGCATTCCCGCTTTAAGGGGTAGACCTGGTGTCCGCCGCATTCCCGCTTAAGGGGTAGACCTGGTGTCCGCCTGCATTCGCTATTAAGGTAGACCCAGTCCGGCCGGCATTCCCCGCTTTAAGGGGTAGACCTGGTGTCCGCCTGCATTCGCGATTAAGGGGTAGACCTGGTGTCCGGCCGGCATTCCCGCTTAAGGGTAGACCTGGTGTCCGCCGGCATTCCCGCTTAAGGGTAGACCTGGTGTCCGCCGGCATTCCCGCTTTAAGGGGTAGACCTGGTGTCCGCCGGCATTCCCGCTTAAGGGGTAGACCTGGTGTCCGCCGGCATTCCCCGCTTAAGGGGTAGACCTGGTGTCCGCCTGCATTCGCGATTAAGGGTAGACCTGGTGTCCGCTCGCATTCCCCGCTTAAGGTAGACCTGGTGTCCGCCTGCATTCCCGCTTAAGGGGTAGACCTGGTGTCCGCCTTCGCATTCCCCGCTAAGGTAGACCTGGTGTCCGCCGGGATTCTCGCTATAGGGTAGACCTGGCGTCCGCCGTGATTCGCGATTAAGGGTAGATCTGTGTCCGCCGCGTATTCTGCTTTATGGGTAGACCTGTGTCCGCCGGCATTCGACTATGGGTAGACCTGGTGTCCGCCGCCATTCGCTGATTAAGGGTAGGACCTGGTGGTCCGGGCCGCGATTCCCGCTTTGAGGGTAGACTCTAGCGTCCGCTGCATCCTGCCAGGGTCGGGATCGGCATCAGGTCTGTTCTGCGGGCGGCGCTGAAGGCCGAGACCGGGCTAGCGGCAAGAGGTTCTACCTCCGCGGCGGGCTGAACGCCGAGACCGCTGTCGGCAATTGTGGCCTGCGAGGCGTTGAAGAGCAGGCATGTCATATTTCAGGTCGCTACGTCTAAATGGGCGCTGAAGGTCGCGAGCGGCTGCCGCAACAGGTCTGCGCTGGGCGAAGGTCGGTGACCGCTAGCGGCAACAGGTCTACCCCCGGGCGCCGGGCGCGAAGGCCGACCGCTAGCGCAATAGATCTCGAGCGCTGGGCGGGCTGCGCGAAAGGCCGAGACCGCTGAAGAAGCGGCAACAGGTCTACCCTCGGGCCGGGCGCTGAAGCGTCGACCGCTAGCGGGCAAAGGTCTACTTCGGCGTGGGGCGAGGCCGCTGCGCAACAGGTCTACCCTGAGCGGCGCTGAAGCGGTCATACCGCTAGCTGCAACAGGTTCTCACCGGCCGGGCGGGCTGAAGGCCGCGAAAGAGCCGGGCTACCGCAACTAGGCTCCACTCTCTACGGGCGCCGCTGCTGAAGGTCTGGCGATCGCTAGCTGCGTAACAGGTCTACTCCTCGGGCGGCGCTGAAAGGTCGGTGATCCGCTAGCGGCAATAGGTCTACAGCCGCCGCTGAGAAGGTCGACCGCTAGCGGCACAGGTCTATTCCACGCGGGCGGCGCTGCGAAGCGCTGGGCGAGCCGGGAATCGTAGCGCAACAGGGTCTGTGCGCTCGCGGGCGCTGAAGCGCTCTGAAAGACCGCTAGCGGCAACTAGTGGTCTCCTCGGCGCAGGCGCCGAAGGGCCGTGACCGGTCTAGCGGCAACAGTCCACTTTCGCTGGCGCTAAAGGCCGAGACCGCTAGCGGCAACAGGTCTGCGCCTCGGGCGGGCGCGAAAGGATGCGTCGCTAACCGTAGCGTAACAAGTCATACTTCGCGGGCGCCGAAGGTCGATGACCGCGTGCGGCATATAGGTCTATACTGGCGGCGCTGAAGGTCGGTGACCGCTAGCGCAACAGGTCTACTCCCCTCAAGGCGCTGATAGGTCACGACCGCTAGCGGCAACAGGTCTGCCTGCGGGCGGCGCTGAAGGGCTGAGACCGCGTAGGCAATAGGTCTACCCTGGGCGCGGCGCCGAAAGGTCACACCGCTAGCGGTAAATAGTATCTACCCTCGCTGGCGCGCGCCAGCGATAGCAGACCGCTGAAAGCGCAACAGGTCTACCCGCGGCGCTGAAACGTCGCCGACCGGGCTAGCTGCAACAGGTCTGACCGCTGGCTGGCGCTGAAGGCCGCGACCGCTAGCGGCAACATATTCCCTACGGGCTGAAGTTCGAGACGTGGTCGCAAACGGGTTTCTGTACATCACTGCTGGCGCTACAGTACAGGCTGCGAAGGAAACTCCGCCGCCGCCGCTGTCCCCCGTCCGCACGGCCAAGCCCGCTTCGCTGACGTGGGCCTGGGACCCGCTGCTGAGGGAAGTCGAGGTCGCTGCTGATTCGGCGCGGGCCCTCTTCTGAAGAGCGCTACGTCGCCGGGCTGCCATTGCGGGCGCTGCAGGCCCTCGCTCGCTGCCCGGCCCCGGGATCTAGCGATCGGGCCTGGGACTCCAGCGAGGAGAGGGCTGCATGGGCCTGGCCAAGGAAGCGAGGGCGCCGCTTTGTCTTTCGCTACCGGGGCTCTGTCAGCCTTCGCCCGCAGAGAGGCCTCGAGGAAGGGAAGGAAAGAAAGGAGAGGAGGAGAGGATCGCCGCCGCCTCGCTCACTGGGTCGCCCCTTCGTTCGTTCGGTTCGCTCGCTGATCGAAGCCCGCCTTGCCTAACTAAAAGCTTGTGTCGAGGGCTGATTTCACAGATCGCGAGCGTAGGGAGCTGCTCTGCTACGCACGCAAAACCCCTGACCCAGAATCAGGTCGCTCACGTAATGATTTAGCGCCGAAAGTGCCCCACGACCACGCGTACGCGACGGGGAGAGGCGGCGCCGAGATCCGGGCCCCTCTCCGCTCCCTCGACCACGAAGCGGCGCTCAAGATTGGCGCCTTCAGCCTGCTGGCGCGCATGGGCGGCCGGGCGATCGCTGAAGCCCACCGGCGCCGGGCGGGCGCTGTGCGTATCGCCACGCCTCAGGGCGGGATTCTGACTTAGAGGCGCCTCAGTCATAAGCCCGCGAGATGGTAGCGCCTCACGCCAGCGGCTCGTCACGCCAAGCGACGCACATTCAGGGGTCTGGAACTCCGCGTTCCTCCGCACTCGAGCAGGATTACTATTGCAACAACACATCATCAGTAGGGTAAAACTAACCTGTCTCACGACGGTCTAAACCCAGCTCTCACGCTCCCTATTAGTGGGTGAACAATCCAACGCTTTGCGAATTCTGCTTCACAATGATAGGAAGAGCCGCACATCGGCGATCAAAAGCGATCAAGCCGCTATGAACGCTTTTACGCCACAAGCCAGTTATCCCTGTGGTAACTTTTCTGACACCTCCTGCTTAAAACCCAAAAGCCAGAAGGATCGTGAGGCCCCGCTTTCACGGCCTGTATTCGCATTCGAAAATCAAGATCAAGCGAAGCTTTTGCCCTTCTGCTCCACGGGAGGTTTCCGCCCTCCCTGAGCTCGCCTTTAGGACACCTGGCGCTACGCTTTGACAGGTGTAACGCCCCAGTCAAACTCCCCACCTGCCGCTGTCCTCGAGCGGGTCGCGTCGGCGGGCGCCGGCCGCTACGCCAGAAGCGAGCTCCCCTCGGGCTCCCCTCACCACCGTAAGTGAAAAACGATCAGAGTAGTGGTGGATTTCACCGGCGGCTCGGACGCCGGGCGGCGGTCGCCCGCCCGCCGAAGCGCCATGCCCGGCCTCCTCACTTTATTCTACACCTCTCTATGTCTCTTCACAGCGCCAGACTAGAGTCAAGCTCAACAGGGTCTTTCCCCTCGCTGATTCCCGCCCGTTCCCTTTGGCTGTGGTTTCACGGATAGTAGGTAGGGACAGTGGGAATCTCGTTCATCCATTCATGCGCGTCACTAATTAGATGACGAGGCATTTGGCTACTTATTGAGTAGAGACACGCGAGTCTCCACACCTAGTTCCGGATTCGGTAAGGATGGCCCGCCCACCCTGGTCACGATCGTAATTTGTCCAAGACACAAGGTGCCTTGGGACGCAGCCATGAACACACCACGCCGGTGCCCTCGGGATGTTAATCGGATGCTCACACGGCAGCGCTGAATAGAGGCTTCCCACTGAACAGCCAGGCTCGCCCCGACTGTGGTGCCGCCTTGTACCGCCAGTGTCGTCGCCCTGTACGCAACACACTAATGCGAAGGACCGTATAGGGGCCCAATACCGCGATCCAGGTGTCCACTGGTCCGCACCATCGCGACCTCCCGCCGCCTCCCACGCCACTGGGCTGCTAATCCAGCGAGCCCCTCTGACGGCAGTAAGCTACTGGCCCGGCTTGCCCCCCAACCACCGGGCACACCCAGAGTACAGCAGGAACCACCGCTACAGGAGCACCCGCCCCTGCCGCGACAGTGCGCTTAGACTCGACGACGCAGAGCCCCTCCAGCTCAGGAGGCTGGGCAAAGCTGGCCCTGGCGTAGTCCCTAGTGACAGCCACCCCCGGTATCCAGCTGCCTCCACCTCCCCGGTGGACAGACGAGGCAGACTTGTGCTGTATGATCCGGCTTTGAGAATCATACATTGGACACAAGCTTTGGTCACCTGGTACTGCCAAGTGGGCGTGAAGCCACTTCGGAGGGAAGCCAAGTCCTGACTGGCAACGGTCCTTGTTTCACCTGCTGCCAGTTGTCAAGGGGAGAGGTCACAGCCGCCAGCGGGTCTCCCTCGCCGCACTCGCCGACTTTTGTCCAACTCTGGCCCGCGGATCGCAGGCCTTCTTCCTGGGCAGCAGCCCGCTGTGCCGCCTCAGGTTTCTGCGCGTTTTCAGTGACGCTACTTCACTGGGTTGCGAGGTCAGCAGCAGGGGGAGCAGAACTCCCCACTACACACCGCTTAAAAGTCAACTTAGCCACCTCTTTACGGGTGTCCGGGCGGGACCACGGGAGGTGTGTGACTTCGCGAAGCGAGCCCAGTCAGTAACTCTCGCTCTCTCTGCTGCCTTAAGAGAGTCATAGGTTACCTCCCGCGAGCACCCGGGCGCTTCATTGAATTTCTTCTACTTTGACATTCAGAGACTAATTGCAGAAATCACATCAAGGCCAACACCCCGCTGGCTCGCGGGCGATGCGACTTTTGTCACTAAACAGTCGGATTCCTGGTCCGCGACTCCACTCAGCCGCTGTTGCGGCGCCGCCGAAAGCGCGCCGCCCGGGGACCTTCTGATTCGCATCGCTGCTGCCGCATCGCTGGCGCCGGTCAGCCTGGCTGGCGAAGGACGCTGGCAGCCAGGCTGCAGTTGCGTCAGAAGTCGGCCGCCGCCTGGAGTAGTGGCCGCCCGGGCGACGACGGACGTGACCATCGGGCGGGCGCATCGCCGCCAGGCCGCCGCCAGGCGGCCGGGCCGCGCGTAAGCAATGGGCCGCTGGGCGGGCGGAGGAGGGGCGGAAGCGCGCTTCGGCCAAGAGCTGGGCGACCATCGGAAGCGCCCGCTGCTGCCCAGAGTCGCTGCTGCCGCTACCGCTGAGCGCTTCATCAAGGCAGCGCCGCTCGCTCGCAGCCATGCGGCGCTCGCGCCCAGCCTCGCAGCCCCGACCGTAATTCCAGCCCTTAGAGCCAATCCTTATCCCGGGTTAGCCGGATCCGCTTTGGGTTTAATTTCTTACTCTGGCATTGTTCCAACATGCCAGCGGTTCTCACCTTGGGAGACTCCAAGGCGGATATAAGTACCGCCCGCGCCGGTGACTTACACCCTCTCCCCGGATTTTCACGGGCCAGCGAGCATCACCGGACGCCGCTGAACCGGCGACGCCTAAGCGCTGGCCCTCTCTCGGGCTTAACCTGCATTCCAGGGCGCTCGCCCTTCACAAAGAAAAAGAGAACTCCTCCCTCGGGCCTCACAAGCCTTTCCGGGATCGGGTTATGCCACCGCGGCATCGCGCTACAAGGGCGCTCGCCTCCGCACACCGATTCGATCTCGAACACTTTCTCGATCGCTCAGGGCAACGGAGGCCATCGCCGGCCTCTTCGAACGGGCGCCGCTTCATCGCTTAGGATCGACTGACCCATGTTCAACTGCTGTTCACATGGAACCCTGCTCCACTTCGCCTTCAAAGCTCTCGCTTGAATATTTGCTACTACCACCAAGATCTGCACTCTGCGGGCGCTCCACTCCGGGCCCGCGTCCCCAGGTTTCCAGGTTCACCGCAGCGCCCTTCCTACCGTTGCTGCCTAGCTCTCGCTGGCTTTGTGACTGCCGCCGACGGTTGGTATGGGCCCGACGCTTCCAGCCATCCATTTTCAGGGCTAGTTGATTCGCAGGTGAGTTGTTACACACTCTTAGCCGGGATTCCGACTTCCATGGCCACCGTCCCTGCTGTCTAGATCAACCAACACCTTTTCTGCTCTGATGCGCGCCGCCGGGCTCTTAGCGCTGCTCGCGTCCCGCAGCCAGTTCCTGCTTACTTCAAAAGTGGCCCACTGGGCACTCGCAGATTCCACGGCGCTGGCTCCAACGCCAGCCGCAGCCGCCCTTCTTTACCCATTGAAAGTTTGAGAATAGGTTGAGATCGCTTCGGCCCCAAGACCTCTAATCATTCGCTTTGCGACGGGTAAAACTCGCCCTATCGCCGAAAGCCAGCGTATCTCTGGAGGGGAAACTTCTCGAGGAAACCTGGCTACCAGATGGTTCGATTAGTCTTTCGCCTCTCAGACCCGGTCGGATCTGACCGATTTGGCATCGCCAGGACCGCCACGGACCTCCACCAGAGTTTCCTCCTTGGCTTCCCGCTCCAGGCATAGTTCGTACCATCTTTCGGTCCTAGCTGGGCAGCCACGCTTCCACTCTTCGCCCCCGACGGATACGGGGAGCGGCGGGCGTGGACGGGCCGGAGGCACCGGGCTGACGCTTCCGGATCCACTGGACACGGGCGGACGCCGCCTCACCTTCATTGCGCCGCTGGCTTCCGCGACTGCCTCGACTCGCGACGCAGCAATTCCAGCGTCCCACCCGACCGAAGTATCAG